>BLKR01016356.1:0-30149 GCA_011170035.1 Teleogryllus occipitalis | reverse complement strand
AAGTCTCCTAAACGCAACGTCGAAGGAATAAATGCTGCTGGAAAGAAATGGATGAAATAAAAGAATGAATGAAATGAACGAAAGAATCAAAAAAACGAAAGAAAGGATGACAAGACCTCTACCTCCCCATCAACATCTAGAACTCGAGGAAAGTGACGCCACATAATCTAGCAATGAAGCTTTGAAGAACGTGTTAGCAGCGTGCAAGAAGGCTGCTCTACAAATCTACGAAAGAAAAATTCTTCAGTGTACAGAAACGACAAAAATCGAATAACAGTTAAAGGTGATGAAATTATATTTTGTTATAAATGTAAGAAGCCAGGTCATTTAGCGAGGAACTGTCGTTACGGTCTGGAGGTCAACAAGAAGATCGCTAACTAGAGCGACGCAAATTAGTTCATGCGTGTTACAACAGATGTTGCACCATGCAATTTTGTTGATCCGGTGACAAACAAGGGACGCGTGTGGTGTTTGAATAGTAGGTGCTCTTCCCATATGAGCAATAACCTGGCCAGATCACCGAAGTGGATTAACAGTTTTTCAGAGACTGTGATGTTAGTCGTCAAGTTGTCAGCCACTACCGAAGCGAATTCCTCCATCTCTGTCGTGGTAACTTTTCTGTATTGCCCATCAATACCCAAATACTCACTATTCTCGTGTACCGCACCTCTTTTCACTTATTCTGTCCCAACGAATAGCACATGAAGATGACATTAAAGAGATTATCGAAGAATAAAATATGGTCCTACTTGCACATTGACATAGAAAAATCGGAGCTCTTTTTGAGAGTATAACTTTAACGTTCTTTGGAGATGGGCGATTTTGAGCTAATCTTCAGAGAAAACTAAGTTCCCAAAAACCTTACAAGAAATTATTACAAAATTATTACAAAATAATTTCTTTAGAAGTATTGTGCTTAAAAAAACATTAATGTGTAAAATTATTTACAATGTAGAGGTAGCGACGCGAAAAAAATATACATTGGTATAATTTTATTTTATTTTTTATTTATTTTACGTCAAAAAATGTCAAAAACTGCGTATGACGTGCTATGGGGAAAAGTGAATTGTGTGCACATTTTAAAAATTCTGTGATCCCTACACTAAGTCATATACTACTTAAATTTTGAATTTTTGAAAGGGAGAAAAAAAACTCCCATGTAATAAAATCTATTTTCAAGGATAAATAAGCAATAAATTTTGAATTTTGAAAGGGAGAAAAAAAACAAAAAAACTCCCATGTAAAAAATCTATTTTCAAGGTTAAATAAGCAATAAATTTTGAATTTTGAAAGGGAGAAAAAAACAACAAAAAAACTCCCATGTAATAAAATCTATTTTCAAAGATAAATAAGCAATAAATTTTGGCTCTTATTACTTCCTGCCGCGACAACATGGAAACGATAATTTGAATAATTGTATTTCCCACTGAATTCTAGAAGACGTGCACTGAAAATGAAGTTATATTTATGTCCAGAAGCAAAACAAGGGCCATCTCAGCATTTGCTCAATGGATCAGGGAAACTGGACGAAAAACCTGATCGAGATGTGGGTCATTGACCCGGAAGCTGTAGTACAATAGTTGTTACAGGTTGTTTATACTCATTTATACAGTAAAAATGATAAATAATGCATTATGTATCATTGTTAAAATTAATATTACTTTTCTTGGGATGCTCAGTATAGTCTCTAATTGTATAGAAACAGTTATGCAGCAGAAACGATTTCACTTGGGATTTAAACTTTTCTATTGAATTTTATTGTTTAATGTCATCTGGCAAAGTGTTGTAAAATAATGTACATGTAGTGTATGTGAATTTTTTGTAATGAGCTGTTGATACTGTCACCTGATGAATATGATTTCTACGTCGAGTGTTATAGTAATAGACTTCGGCATTTTCTGAAAAAATATTCCCGCCCTTGAGCAAGTCATTTTTTACAAAAACCACTGATTCGTAAATAAAAAGACACGGTAATGGTCGAATTCCTAGATTAATGAAAAGAGGCTTACATGAATCACGTGGGTGGGATTAGGTTATTATTCGTACAATTCGTTTTTGTAACCTAAAAGTCTGGGAGCTATAAGATGTATTTCCCCAGAATATTATGCCATATCTCAGGCGGGAATGAACATTCGCGAAGTATACACAACGAGCAGTATGAAGGCTGACTGAATTTGCAAGAATTCTGAACGCGTAGCATAATGAACTTAATTTTGTGTTCAATTCATTTTAATGGACGTTCCATTTAAGGTTTGACTGAATTGAGAGACCTAAAAATTTTGTTGCCTTAACATCAGTCAATGGTACACTGTTCATTTTCAATGGAGCACAGAATTGTTTATTTGAAATGGAAAACTGCATTAAAACCGTTTTCTTTTCGTTTACTATTAATTTGTTATTTCGGAACCAATTTGAAACATCTGATATTGTACTATTTACGGTTTCTTTATTGCAAAGGACGTTCGTATCATCCGCAAAGAGAACCGTTCTTCCGTTTCGAATCGTCGAGGGCATATCGTTTACGTAAAGTAAAACAGAATAGGGCCTAAAATCGATCCTTGAACTCCACATGCAATGGGCCAAGAGTCGGAAAGGTGCGTACGTAATGTTCCATCATTCCAGTAAGGTATTTCAACTCTCTGAGATCGTTGTTTAAGGTACGAACATAACCAATCTAGAGCAATACCACAAATTCCATATGAAGGTAATTTGGAAAGTAAAATGTCATGATCAATGACATCAAAAGCTTTTGAGAGATCTTAAAATAATCCAATAGGTGCCTCGTTTTGATCCAATGGTGAGGCGACATCTTTAAGAAAAGAAAATATAGCTGTTTCCGTTGATTTTGATTTTCTAAATCCATGTTGGCTATCTGAAAGCGCGTCGTGTTTAGTGAGAAAGGTTTCCATTCGTACGTAAAAAAGTCTAATATTTTTGAAAAAACTGATAGAAGAGAAATGGGCCGATAATTTTGAATTGCATTTTTGTTGCCTTTTTTGAAAAGCGGCTTAATTTTAGCGGTTTTGAAAATATCTGGAAACGTTTCATTGCATAAAGATGCATTAAATATGTGAGTTAACGGGTGTATAATGGCATACGCACAAGTCTTTAACAAGGAATCCGGGAATTCATCTAAACCGGACGAATATTTATTTTTTAGTTTACCGATTATTTTGAGAATTTCATAGGAAGAAGTTTCGGAAACGAACATTGTGTCTAAAATTTTGGGTGACCTGTCTGTTTTTGAATTTTGTGGCTGAAGATCCTTAGTGAGATCGGCAGCAATTCTCGAAAAGTATTGGTTAAAGAGATTAGCCACTGTTGCCGGATCGTTCACATTTATATCGTTATATTTTAAAACAACATTCTCTACGGGTTTTCTAGTTGATTTGGTAGTATTTTTTATTATATTCCACATTGCTTTTGTTTTATTATTTGAGTTCAAAAGATATATTTAATTTAAAATAAATTAAAACATACATGAAAATTTGCTTGTGTCATGCCTGTTCAAATGGCGTGTATGTCATGTATATGTGCTCAGTGCATTTAGCGCTATCCCAACAAAAGCTGGCATTCCTAGTCAGGAGTTGTCCCATACGATGAGTTTCCGCAGAGAAGAGTATGTTTCCTATTAACATGTTGGTCTACCAAATGTATCCACTATTATATATTATTACAGCTCAATATATAGGATACGTTTCACAAATGATAGTGTCTTGCTTTAATTGCCAACAAACAAAGAACTTAGCCAGGCTATGCCTTTCACCTAACACAAATTTCTTCACTAACTTCTAAGTGGTTTAGCCCTTTACACACTCGTTCAAATTACATTTTTTTATGTTATTCATTCAGAAGGATTATTCTGGCCTGCAAACACGGAGGATGCACGTAAGTAGTTTAACCCTTTACGCACATTAGTACAAATTAAATTTTTTATGTTACTCATTCTGAAAGATTATAATTCTTTTAATTTATTTCTTCACATACACACACATACATTTTGTTTCACATACACGCTGGAAATTTTGGGTCACCGGGAATATTCATCATATTTGAAATGTTGAAATAAACAAGTAAATATAAAATAGTTTATTATAGACCTATATGTTTTTTTAATTAATTTTGATCAGGTTTCACATCTCGTAAAACCAGTAAATTCTGAACATATTAATAATTTAATGTAAGTTTTTAGTAAAGGTAATTTATGAATAAAATATACTCGTATCTAATTATGTCCTTTACGTAACCAGTAATAATATTTCACTTTATTAACCCGTAATTGGTGCTGTGGTGGCTGTTAGTACCCCAGCCTTGGATAGATACTGAACCAGCGCGGAGCGGATACGCCAAGGGGCCCTAAAGTCTGAGTACCTCCAACCAAGTCAATTGTTCTGCGAACCAGGCGGTGGTCACACTGTCAAAGGGGAGCAGAACTTTGTTCTTGTTTTTGCTGGAATTTAGGGTATAAGCAATCCCCACCTCACCGATTACGAAATTATTTGTCCCGTGTTTTCTTTTTTATATTTCACAAAACTATGAATCTTTGAGGGAATATTATTATAGGAGATTGCTTGGAGTTGACTTGATTTACTTACGTGGAAATACAATCCACCAACTTTATTTCAGATCCATTATAGCTGGCCTGTGCAACAAGTTGAATTCAATAGAACTTAGCCCGGAAGAAGCCCGAGACGCTACCACAGAAACTTCCTTCCTTCACCCACCTTCTCAGTTACTTCCCTTTTGTTTCCCCTATGCTGGAAGACGAAGCACTGCCCCTTCAGGAACCTTAGCTTCCCAAATCAGTTTCCTATATTACGCGTGGCCTCGAAGGCCACCGTATTTATTGTAGCCGCACAGTCGCGTTTTGAGCAACCTTACAAAGAAACGAAAGCTGCGCCAGTTTGAAGCGAAAATATAACTTTTCACCTGCGAGTGATACGCTCTCAATTTATGCTCCCTGCCAATGGCACGCTCGTACGGATAACAAAAAATCTCTTTCTAAAGTCTTGATATTTTCTACCAGAAATAAATTGATTTTTCTTGTAAAAATATCAACACTTTAGAAACAGATTTTGTGTTATCCGTACGAGCGAAATTTAAGCTTTGAGAAAAATCAATTCTTTGAGAAAATAAATATATTGAGCATTATCTAAAGAAAGTTTTTTTTGCATTAAACCACTCCTGGCTCTCCTCAAACCAGATTTGCTCAATTTTCCGTCAGCATTTAGTAAATATTTTCCTAGATATTCCAGAAGCTTGGATAGACAATTTTTGTTATTATAAATAGAATCAAAATAAAATTGTTTCCACATTTGTCGGAAAAATCACACATCACACCGTAGAAATTTAGCTTTATAATTGGAATATTCCTCAGCAAACCCTAAACCAAACCTGACAGTAAGCTTTACAAAGCTATAATAAGGACCAATATGGACCTATGGTATTGAATTGTGGGGCTCTTCCATTAAATCGAGGAGTCGATGATAAAAAAATTAACAAAACTATGCAACGCACCGTGGTAAGTGACAACACGATATACAGAGACTCGACATCATCCCGCTGGATGAAAGTATCACCACGAAGAGCCAAGCTCACCAGAAGACATTGTACGAGCATCCAAATTATCTTTCAAGAAACCTGCTAGACAACCTTGCTGAAGAATAACGAAGCGTTTTCAGTCTGAACACGGTTTTAGAAAATCAAAATCTACGGAAACTGCCATTTTCTCCTTTTATTAAATATGTTGCTTCATCAATAGACCAAAATGAAGAATCCATTGGGATATTTTTAGATCTTTCGAAAGATTATGACGTTATTAATCATAACATCTTGCTCTCAAAAATATCTTCTTATGGAATTCGTGGTATTGCTGTAGATTGATAACCTCGTACCTTAAACATCGATCTTAAATAGAAATACAGTCCTGGTACGAAAGGACATTATTTACTAAACTTTCAAATTCTTGCCAATTGAACATGAAGTCCCAGGAGGTTCAATCTTCGGTCCTATGCTCATTCTGTTGTACGTAAACGATATGCCCTCATCTATTAAAAATGCAAGAACAGTTCTGTTTGTCGATGACACGAATGTTCTTGGCAAAAAGGGATCAATATATAAATAGTACAATTTCAGAAGTTTCAAATTGGTTTTGTAATAAATTAATAGTTAATGAAGGAAAAACTCTCAATGTAATTTTGTGTTTTTTGCAAATGTACATTCCCGCCTGTGATATGGCATAATATTCAGAGGAAGCGCATCATTTAGTGCCCAGATACTTACATTGCAAAAGGAAATCAAACGAATAATGAAAAATGCCATCCACGTGATCTTCGCAAGGCTCTTTTCATTGAGCTTGGAATCTTGCCTTGCCTATTTATTTACATATCTGTAGTATTTCTCAAAACCGACTTAACGGTGGGAACATTCTCATGTAATACTGATATTTATAGTTACAACACACGACGTAGAAATTATGTTCAACAGGTATCAGTATCAAGAGCCCACTACAAGAAATCACATACAAGTCATGTACGTTACTTTACAACGAATTGCCAGATAAAATTAAACAATTAAAATTGGTACACAAATTTAAGTTAAAGAAAAATATGTTCTGCTGCAGAACTGTTTCTATACAATTAGAATCTATACTTATCGTCTAAAAGAAAAATGTTTACTTAAACGAAACAATTATATAGTATAATAAATTAGTTTACATTTGTATTGTATAATTTAAAAAAAGACTTAATACGCCTGTAACAAGTAATGTACTTCAGCTTCCGGGTCGATGACCTCCATCTCGGTCGGGCTTTTGTCCAGTTTCCCTGATCCATTGAGCAAATGCTGAGATGGCCCCTTGATTTGCTTCTGGACGTGATTGTAGCTTCACTATACGCACGTTTTTTGAGCTTTCCTTTTTCTTGTAGTGGTAGTAGAGCTTAGGGTGAGTTTCTATTTTATTAGCAATACAGAAAAATCAAATCTGCAGTTCATATACCGTTACAAATATGTTTTCTCTACTCGGAAACGAAAATATCTAGTTCTTGAAATGTTAATCTCTTCGCTTTTTTAAATTTATTATATTTTATTATTATTTATTATTATTATTATTATTATTATTATTATTATTATTATTATTATTATTATTATTATTATTATTATTATTATTATTATTATTATTATTATTATTATTATTATTACTATTATCACTATTATCATTATTATTCATTATTATCATGATTATCTTTATTATTATCACTATTATCAGTATTATTATTATTATTATTATTATTATTATTATTATTATTTAACTATTAATTTTTAAATTGTTGGCAAAGGATTCTGAAACTCAAGAAAGCGTTTGCAGATGATTTTCTCCCCCATACGTCACATACCCTTTTACAATAATAAAAATAAATAAATAAATAAACAGTGAAAACGTATATAGACTTAAACAAGAGAATATTTTAGATTTGCCATATCCATTTTTTTAAATGAAATTTTCAATGTCACTATAATTTACGTCATTAATGTATGTATTAGAAACTATTTGCTTATTTTTTCAACAAAACAGATTGTAAATTATGCAGAAGTGAAGGGAAAAAAATGCTTGCCAGCCTCAAAAGCCCTAGACTTTTTCAAGCATGGGCAATTGCCCCTGACCCCGCGCTTTCTCCTTCAAATACAGATAAGGCGAATACACGCTGAAGTTGAAAATTTAAGCGCAGAGCGTTCCCAGTACAACAAAGACTGGTGGCTTCATACGAAAATATATTTGGTTGGTTTTCTATCAGACAACCCAGATTTGAATTTTGTTGATAGAGTTTCCTACTTATTACTTTATTTTAATTACATTTCCTTTTTAAATTCTGCCTTGTATAAATATTTTTTCCAAGGGACACCAATAATTTGAAACACCAATACCGCGCCCATTTTGAGAATGAACTTGTTAAACCTCCTAACCTGAATCAGTACGTTAATACAGTACTTGTACCTGTGAACAACTAATTATTGTACTGTTAAATAAATGTTACTACAATATATATTGTTGATTCCAAATGTTAAATTGTATTCTCAATTAACATTTTCAAATATATAAAAATGTATTTTACTTTACTTTAATATTTCGTTTCCTTAGTACAGGAAATGTGAATTAATATCGCTTTCCATTAAGAGTTTTTAAGAAAAGATAATTAAAAGTTCTGGTGGTGCTGTACCTATACATGACAAGTTTGGTGCTGGGTTGAGGAGTACAACTTCGAAGAGACTATACAATAGTTTTCTGGAGATGAACGTAAGTCATTGTCCGAATTTTTTTAAATAATTTGTTACCTGTTCAATTACATAATTTTATAGGAGTTTGAAAACTTTACATTGAACATTGTGGTAAGATGCCAGAGCTTTAATGTGGTATATTATATATTTAAAAATGTGGTAAATAAGTAAAGTAAACGAGTAAATACATTATAATAAGAGTTATTGAAATGTGTGATGGGTATGATAGTAAGAAAAAATATTTGAAGGTTACGTTTATAAGATATTGAATTAAAAAGAATAAACATTTACATTTAGGGAGGACGAAAAATGTCTTCGCCAGAGTTTCTAAGACATTGCTCAATGTTATGTGAAGAATGTTACCGAGAGTTCCAAATTCGTATAATCGTAGTTGTGACAATCTCGGTGAAGTAAATGCGATCGAATTATTTCCACACTTACGTTGCATTTTACATGCACGAAATTTTAATGATAGTTTGTGAACTTAAGCAGCATTGCAAGTGTAATAAGAATCTTTGAAGAATCTTTATTGAAATTATATATGCTATATTTAAAAACTGACTTGCGTGCAATTTGTTTTAAATTAAATTATTTCACAAATTTTTAATCAAGAAATCAAAATGTTTTGCAATCTTGTTCAATATTGCGAAAATTAATCACTTTAAACCATTAAAATGCGAATACTGAAAGTAAAGAAATAAATGAATTCAGTATAATATTTGCACAAAAATAATTGTGGATGTCCGAAAGCCTCGCCTCTGAGAAGAACAACCGTGCCCTCTACACATTTCCCTTCCACATGCTGACTACGTCTTGCTGTTTGCAAAGAACACGTTTGAAAACGTCACTAGATAAACTAAAATTTGTATATTTTATTACAATACATTGCTCGGTTTTTGGCGCGTATTTACGTGCTGTATTGATATTCAAAATGCATTTCCCAATTATTTAGTTCAACCACTTTGCAACCACTTATTTCAATGAATATACTAATAATATATTGTGTGAATGTTGAATACTAGTCTACTTTTAGTTTCAGACTCTAAAAGCATTTGAAGTTAATACTCAAACTTAATTTTTTGTAACTATGGAGAGTGTCTTGTATATTTACGTTTTTATTTGTTTCTCCACACACCTCAACATTGCAAGCTTTTATGCACGTAAACACAGTCAAACAGCCTATTAATATGCGTATTGATTCATTAAATTCTAATCCTTCTGTCTTTCACTTCACTTCTCGATCTGCCAGCGACAGTGTCCTCCCAGAAATTCCGTCGCCGCAGCTATGACTGTGTGGCTACGTCCCTGATGATAGCACAGTAGTAAGACAGCCCGCGAGGAAGAAATTGTGCCCCTCACTGATTTACAGGCATTTTCGTTCATTTAAAAAAAAAGACTAACCTCTAGAATAACAGAAAACCCGAATTATGGTGAATCCAATGTGAAAAGCTCGATTGTTACCAGTTCTACAGCACCGCTGTAGTATCAGTGAGGTGAATCCCCCCGATTTTTATTAATCTCTTAAGAATATGGGTATTAACAGTTTAAGAAAAACCAACGTTCACAAACTATAACTAAATTAATCTAAATAGTGTTCGTAAATATCTTAATTTCGTTAAAAAATTCATGCTTTTTTGTAATAAACTAGATTGGAATCAACCCAGAGATACCATGCAAGGTTAATGTCAATAGAATTAATGCATGTTAGTATCGCGCTTGCAAGCTAATTCTTCAATGCGTACCCGCAACCAACAGCACTAGTTATGGAGTCCCCGTCGAGTTTTAATTCTTTCCACTCCGTAATTTGGTTAATTTATTCGAACTTTAGACAGTATTTTAGCATTCATAGAGCTTTCAAATTTCAGGAAGTCCTGAAACAAAGTGCAAATTGTGAGAATGTAACAGTTACTCAAAAGAACGCCATATATATACACACATTGTAATTAATGTTCCCGTCTACCACCTTCGTAACATTTGACTACAAAAAAACTAGAGACTTAGAAATTATGAATTTTCAAAGTTTTAGAGTGAAGATTCTTATTTTTTTTATTTTAAATATTACCCTTGTCGAGCCACCATAAACCAGAGTTACGATAAAAAAAATTAGCTACAAATTTCGATCGCTTTAAATTGTAAGATTGCATTCAATATTTGTTAACTAGTGAACGTGTTAAATGTTCTCAATTAAATACTTGTCAGTTTACAAAGAAACTGAAAATTTTCGTTACAGCTAGTTAGGGACTTCTGAGTAGTTCACCGTGAAACATTGAAGCAATACAACAATTACAGTAGTAAGCCCATTGAGCCCATTACTTTTTAAGAGTTTCAAGGCTGACGAGTGCGAAGCAGAACGAATCGTTGCCCTCGCCTTCGAGTTCATTTCATCCGTCAATGCAAAGAAACCTTCCAAACAAACCAAATTATCCCCGTTGAAGACAGTCATTATAAAATATAGCAGTTTCTCCAAAATAGCATAAGAAGTTAATATGAAGGGCTACGACAAAGAAAATGGAGGTAACGGGATAATTTAAGTTCCTTTTCAACAATCTCTTTCGTCTTAGGTTTATTAAAAGCTTCTCCGAATGATTATGTTTCGTGGTTTAGTTTTCAAGGATATTGATATTCAATTATCTCTCAAGTACGAATGTGTAGAAGATAGCTTAACGATGAATTTGCGATGCAAACTTATTACCTAATAAAAAATTTCCTTTCAACATTCTGAACTGAAATTCTTTCCCGAGAACCCCATGAGCAATTGAAAAAAATATTCGCTGTTTTGAACAAGGTTATCATTTCGAAAATGAATGAAAGACTCTGCACTACTTCAATCACTTTGTTAAGAAAACAGTACCATAATGCAAATAACCCAGAAAGCTTTGTAGATTGCATTGCAACTATAAGTGTAAGAAATTAAAAATTTAAATATTATAAATTAATATTAAAATAACATTAAATAGACTATAAAAATTGCCAAAGAAATAATTATTTTAAAATCAATACAAAAAAATTGAAACGTGAAAATAAATTACACGTGAGGAATGATATACCGAGCCTTTGGTTTCTGTGAGGCAGAAAGTTTAAACAGTAAAGAGGAGAGTATTCCCTTCTATAAAAGATTCATTGATAAAAGGGAAAGAAAATTGCTTTAATTTGAATCTGATAATACATAAATATTTCTATTAGTAGAACGACGATTGTTGCACAGAAATTGAATATTTAGTTGGATTTCGTTCTCTAATTCTACCTCTTCCAAATTATATATTCACAGAAGTTTATTTACGCGCTCATTTTGCTACAAGCGCAATGTGTAGGTTTAGTTATTTCGTCACCGGTAGAGCTATCAACGTACTAAATTTTTCAGAAAACGAGAAAACGTGGCCATAAAAAAACTGATCTTGGCTGTCCGGTGGAAGCCGCGTTGAAAGTTGTATTGCCAACGTTTGGACCATCCTTTTGTGGTCTTCCTCAGGGCACGTCAGGGCAGGCAGGGTATGGACCAACTCTGAGGAAGACCACGAAAAAGATGGTCGAAATGTCAACACAGCCATCGATGCGACGGTACTCGGACAGCCAAAATCGTTCAGATGACTCCGGCCGCCGAAGCCTACGACTTCACTGGCAATTAATTGTACGCAGTTAGTTCCCTCTCCAGCACAATCACAAAGTGAAAATGATATTGGGACCAGGAAATAAAACAGGATTTTTTAATAGTGCCCAACTGCTGCAATCACGAAAAAAAGCAACTATTTCGAGGCGGAAATAGGTCTATTTCAAGAGTCACTCCACAAATGAAATCGAAAGCTCGCTTTCCGTTAGAAATTCCATTACTTCTAAGATTAAAGTTTTGTTAGAAAAATTTAACAAAACCGCTAGTTGCACTCATCAAAACATAATTCAACTATATATGGTAAAAGATCTAGAAGTTTGAAGCTCAAGAAAACGTAAGTTGGACGTAGGCAGTTCTATTACAGGTGAGAGGAATTTTTTGTTATAAAATTTTAATAAAGCCCCTAGTTGCTCTCTCAAATATATATTTCAAATGTACATGGTAAAAGAATGATCTATGATTTCGGATCTCAAGACAACGTGAGCTAGTAACACATGAAAACGCACCATAACTTTCGCTAGTCACCCAACTCACCTCAGTTGTGTGGCCTAGAACAACCGCTCGCCACCGCCGTGTTCACAGGAAATGACGCGGTCCCATGATCCTCGCCGCAGCAAGACGATGCCCAAACTCGATTTTTCTCGATACAGTCCGATCGCAGAGCAACTCGGCGGAAAGCGAGTGAACGCGCGGACTATTCAAATTATTCTATTTAAGCAGGATGAAATAATTGAAGGCATCATTGCCTATTTAGATTAATTGATACACTCGCCTTTCCACGGGTTCACCTTCATCATTACCCTAAAAACAAATAAAAAAATGCAAACTCTTAGAAAGAATAAACAAGAAGTTAAAAACTAATGTATGTATTTGTCGTTACTGGGTCGGGTTTCCGACTTCCCGGGCCAGTTACTGATGTCACTCTTGTCTGGTCCTAATTTAATTCCTATGCTTAAAGATAATATGACGTATTCTCTTCACCGTAACTAGCACGATCCGCCTGCTTGAGATTTTCTTCGTCACACAGCTACAGAAACTGGGACGATTTTAGAGGAAAGCTACAACTACATTTTTGCCTCGACCGGAAATCAAACACGGGGAGCAAAGCACGAGGAGCTAGTACGCTACCCATGAGCCATCCCACAGGCCTAATACTAATAATAAATTAATACAACGAATGAAATTAACATTAGTATTTTTAAAATTATTTTCCAATTACTATGGTGTAGAATACAAATAATGAAATGAAAATTAAGACATGTTTTCAAATCAATTTCAAATGAAATTTCAAAACATAAAATAAAATAAGTTGAATCGCTCACAAGAAATATAAGATACCAAGATGGCTATAATTATTTTTTATAACATCTATTTAATTTGCATGTTGTTCTTCCTGAACATTCGGTATATACAATTGTACATACTTTTTTGACCTGTAAATAATTCTTCCATTAATAATTCGCTCTAATCAATTTTTTTAAATAGTTCCCAAACAGAACATTGAAATACATTACAATTATTATAACAATAATGCAAATACGAACACGCTTACATTGGAATGAGCACTGTGACAATATATATAATTTAATCTACAATATCAATCTCTACAAAATTTTATTATTCACATGTGTGGTTTAGGTCAAGAGGATTCAAGTTCTGAATATTGTCTGGATAGAACAGTCCACAACTTGTAGTTTAAACCCTTGTGCCAGACTTTGTCAAAGACCTTCACAACGTCTAAGCAAATTGCAGAACAAATCCTTTTCTCTTGCAATGACATTTCAATAACGTTGTGAAGTGTATAATCAGTGCATCTGATCTATTTTCAAGTGTGTTGTTCTGATTCCGAACTGATCTTCTCGCATTAATTTTTTGTCCTCAATAATTGGTTTCATTCTTTTAAGAAATTATTTCTCAAAAAGTGTAGCCAAATTAGGTAACAGTGAGATCTGTCTTATAACGTAGCATGTAGCCACAATATTTGTAGGCGTCTAAAGTAATGTGACCTCCAAGGTTGTCCAAGATCAGCTGCACTGGGTCAAGTAAGACTTTTAAAGTGTTTAAACCATTGTACAAATATTTGATCCGTCCAGCCATTATTAATACATGGTAAATAGCACCAGGGGGCCATTTAAACTCATCCAGATCAATAAATAATTTTGTTTGAGGTAATGTCAGGCACGCTGCAATAATGAGTATCAGTGACAACTATTAACCCACAAGCACATTCTTATTATTGTAATAATCCAGAATCTCCCAAAAACAGTTTTGGTTCAAAGTGTAAACATATGCAGGAAATAACAAGAGTGGGAGGTGAGAAGACAAGAGAGGGCGGCATCGCGCATGAACAATTTTTATAAATTAAAAGAATGCACGATGAAAAACCGAAATAGACAGTATTAATCGGCAGTACACAATTTTAGGAACCAGTTAAAAGTTGTTTCAAGAAAATCGCGTTAGGGGTTCGGAAGATATAAGCAAATTTAGAATTGCACTTTTGGCAAAGAAATTGGAAATCAAAAGCCATTGTAACTATGGGAAGCTTAATGTGAAAGAGCGATTTTTTCAAATATTAAGAAAACGCGTGAAGCTATCGCGACGAAACTTTTAGAATTGATAGAGGAAATTTCGCAGAAAATTACGGTATTACTCGCAGCTTTGAGAAATATCGAGGAGCCGCAGTAGAAATTAAAATCCAAATTATGTAATTATTTATTTATTTATTTATTTTTATTTATTTATTTTTTACGTCAAAAACAGTTAAAAATTGCGTATGATGTGCTATGGGGAAAAGTGAATAGTGTGCACATTTTCAAAATTCTGTGATCTCAACATCAAGTCATATACTACTTTAAATTTTTGAATTTTGGATTTATGTATTCGAATAATAAATTTATGTAATAAATTTATGTAATTAGAATTACTATAAGAGTAATGACGCATCGTGGAGATGACGTCAAGCAGTTACGCTCAGGACACAATAAGCATCAAAATTAAGCTAGGATTTCGGGACTTGATGAAAATAAGTCTGTCCATCTGCGGCCAACGCTAACGATTTTCTCCAAATATGATAGTCACCAATAGATATGAATGAACTTGAGGCTTTAAGAGTTTCAAACGGATATTTGATTTTTGAGGATACTTTAAACGAAGTCTTCAAAACATTTTCAAAATTTTCTCAAAAATGTTTTCAAATTTTTTTGATTATTTTGTCCTCAGATAGAGTAAGGCCCGCAAGAGACTACGCCGACGAATGTGTTGCCAGAATTGTGCGACGGGAAATGCGGAAAGAGGCTGGCGAGGTCACGTCACACACTAGAATGAAGTCACTCAATGTCTCGAAATGCCACAATGGAGGGTTTCGATACCACTGTATACGTTTTGGTTTAGTTCGCGAAACCCACTGTCTGGTACCGGTTTTAGATGACGCGTCATTCCGACAACATTTGTGGGTTACGAGGGTTCAATAATTTATGGACATTCACCAGATCGTGGAAACGACTATTACAAATAATACACTAGTTTCCGGAGGTACATTGGAACCGAAGAACGGCTAACCGTTACCATAAGGCGAATAATTATATTCTTAACATGGTCGAATATAAACACACCTTTTTAATATATTTTGTTTTTAACTATGTTGTTAGAATAAAGTGGCTATTAAAATAAATCCACTAGATTTATTTTTGACCTTTAAGTCTAACACAATTTTCGCTCTTTCAGATATTTAGCTTCACAACAAAATTTAGCACCAAAACTGGGATGTCATTTAGGTCACTCTCATATAGCTTTAGAATAGGAGAAAGAACCGTAGTTCAGATTCTTATTGAAGTCTGCGAAGCACTGTGGACTTATTTACTGTACTTACCAAAGCCAGATAATCAGTTGTGGCTTTGCAGTAGCAGATATTTTGAGCAGCTTTGGCAGTTTAATAACTGCATTGGGGCAATTGATTAGAAACATGTGGTTATAAGAAAACCCATGAAAAGTGAATCTCAATTCTTAAATTATAAAAAGCTATGTTCCATAATTCTATTTGTAGTTGTTGATGCCGACTAAAAGTATTCTGTTGTGAACATTGACTCCTATGGCAAATTAAGTTATGGATATGTCTTTAATGAAAGCATGTTTGGAAAGGCCTTGAGAAGTTATAAAGTTGATATCCCTGAACCATGCATATTATAAGGTTGTAAGGGCAGTTTCCCATATGTGTTTGTAGGAGATGAGGCATTTCCCCTTCTAGAGAATTTAATGAGACCATTTCCTAAGACCCAGTTGGAGAGCATTGAAAAAACTTTTACTATAGGCTCTCTAGAGCCAGGAGATTAGTAGAAAGTGCTTTTAGTATATTAGCAGCAAGATGGAGGGTGTTATTAAAATCTTTCGAATGCGATGTGAAAACGATGGACAAAATTGTGAAAGCAACAGTAGTTTTACACAACTTCCTGAGAACTCAAAAGAAGGCTAATAATGTAAAACGTGATCTGACTAATTTTAGAGAAGAGGAACAATAAAAAAAAAACAAATGACCAGTTCATACCATTAAAAGATTGTGGTTATAATGCAAAAAAGGCATTTGAAATTAGGAAGAAATATATGATTTTTTTTTGTTCTGAAGGAAGTATTCCATAGAGAATGGATGCAATTAGGAAAGGTCATTTCTAAATGTCTTTTGTGTTTTATCCTTATTTAACTTTTGAATTGTGTAATATTTTGCTAAAATATTGCTTGCATTGCTTGTACATGGTCAGTATTATTGGCAATATTTTTCCTAAAAGATTTCTTAATACTGATTCATTAAGCATAATTTTTTCTCAAAAATAAACTAATAACCTTTTCTCAAATACTTCATGATTTTATCATGCAAGAGCTGAAACACAGCTCAAGAATGCATGACTTTGCTTTTTCCACTTTTTCCCCTCTGAGCTGAAAGTGAAAGAGTTTCTTGATATTAATAAACCATCTTTTAAAAGTATGAATTCATAGTTATTGATTACAATATTTGTACAACTTTCACTTAAAGTCAAAAGGTGTTATCTTTAAGATAGAATTTCATATTGTGGAACGATAACTTTTTATATTGTATATTTATTTAATGTGTATGTTCCAGTCCACCAAAACCAAAAAAATTTATAAAAGGTTTCCTTGTGAATTCAAAACTGTTAGCAATATTTACACTCATTTAAATATGAAAAATATACTTAACATGTATTATTTTATCACACACAAATTATTGATTGGCTTGCAAAATTGCAGGATAATAAATAAACGTTTTGATGTGACATTAATGTAATAATAATTTAGCATTTTCTCAGAAGTTTTATTTATTCATTCAATTACATTAGTAAAATACAGGGAATGGTCAGAGGCAGTTTCTTCCAAATTCATCTGAGTCTCTGCCTCTTGCACTGCTGAAAATAGAATAATTTTAATTTGTCTTTGGTATGTTTAGGATATTTTTTTGTCGATTGACATTGACAGGAAAAAAATATCCAAATCATCTTTCCCTTCTTCTGTCAATCTACTTTTGCATCTAACTTTCTTTTTTTTTCTTGCTTTTTTCCAAGTACTCCAAAATTGGGTCCACTTTTTTCTCTGCTTTTAAAGTGCATTAATCAACCTTGATTTCCTCAGTGCCAGCACTGGAAGAGAAAGAAATTTCTTTTTCCATGTCTTGCACTTGCAGCTGGTACGTTTTTGGCTCCTTTCAAGTGTCTTTTGTTTCGATTTTCTACATTACACATCGCACAATTCTCGCAACGCATTCCTCGGTGTAATCTGTTGTGGGCTTAAAAGACGATTAAGAGAATGGTGCACATCTCACATCGGTTGAAATATAGATTTTTCCAATATTGCAAAAGTCCAATTTTTCGGTGCGTCTTCCCACAACTTCAATATTGAAGATAATATTTCTACTTCCTCGCTACGGAGTAGAGTGAAAGTTATGTAATGCTCCGGAGGCATAATTTAGCCCAAAATTATGGCGTAAGAATTTCTAAGTTTTTAAAAATTGGGGAGGCATTAATTTTCTGTTTTTTATTTAAAGGTGATTTTCGAAATTTGGAAAAGTGGCGCACTGGCGCCCAAAATTCACTGGTGGCGCCCGAAAAAAAATTTTGAATTTTGAGTAAGAGGGCGTGCTAACTTTACCAACCCCTATTTCAAAACCTTAATTTCGGGGTGTTTTTAGGTACAAAAAATATTGGTTTTTTTCTGTCACCACTGAGCCCAAAAATATGGCGCCAAAATTGGTTTGAGTTTTGAAAAAATGAGATGCTCTTGGTATTTTGTTTTCTGACTTTGGGATGATATTCCAAGATTTGAAAAGTGGCACTCGGAACACTTTTCGACCTTAGAAAAAATTTTGAATTCTGAGTAAGAGGTGATGCTATTTTTAGCAGCTCAAATTTAGTATCTTCATTTCGGGATGTTGAGAGATACCCCAAAACGTTCTTGAAAAAACGCGATCCTCTCGCCACTTCCGCCGACCGTCGGGTGGGGGGTTACAACACAGATTAAGAACGTCACGGATACGTCACCTGAGCTGGACATTCCAGGCCGGAGGAGACGAGAAGAAGTGTGTATTGCGCAAAAGCAGCCTACCCCGAGCCATCCCCGGCGGGATGCAAACTTTGGACGTGTGTGAATTTGTAGGCTACCACCTAGGCACTGCACCTCGCCGGCTCCTCCAGCTATTTAATATTCATTTAGTCAAAATACACTAAAACTATATGTGACGTATGGGGAGATTATCTACGCACGCTTTCTTGAGTTCCAAAATCCCTTCCCAACATTTTAACTATAAATAAATGAAAAAACGCGATCCTCTCGTCACTTACGCCGACCGTCGGGTGGAGGGTGAAGAAACAGAGTGAGAACGCCATGGATACGTCACCTGAACTGAACATGGCAGGCCGGAGGAGACCAGATTATTATTATTATTATTATTATTATTATTATTATTATTATTATTATTATTATTATTATTATTATTATTATTATTATTTTATTATATTATTTTATTATGTTATTAAATTATTATTATTATTATAAAATTTTGAGAAGCACGACATCACCAACATTTGAAAAACTACATATTTTCTTTTCCGCTTTATAGAAAACTTATTTGCAAAGGTAAAGCAACAAGAGATTTGAGTGTTCTGCATTGCTAACATAATAGTAACTTACCCTACGCTCTACTACCACTACAAGTAAAAGAATTGCTCAACAAGACGTGCGCGTAGTGAAGCTACATTTTTGTCTAGAAGCAAATCAAGGGGTCATCTCACTATTTGCTGGATCAGGGAAACTGGACAAAAACCTGATTGAAATGGGGGCATTGACCCGAAAGCTGAAGTACATTACTTATCACAGCAATATTAAGATTTTTTAAAATAATACAATATAAATGTAAACTAATTCATTATATATCATTCGTTTGCTAAAATAAATATTATATTTCTTTCTGATGATCAGTATAGTCATTGTAGAAAAGAAGGCGGCTGTCTTTGCGCCGCCCCCTCCCCCTACCCACTCACGTTGCATGGGCAGCTCGCCAGCGAACGCCTTTGGAGCTGTGGGGAGAACGAGGGCTCGAGCGTGGCGATATCTCTGGGTGACGGGAGGAACGAGGGGGACACAGGCGATGCAAAAGCATTGAGACGAACAACTGACAGACGGAAAGAGGCTGGTGGGTTGTGATGGAAGATGAGAGCTGGTGGGTAAACACAAAGAAAGACAAGAGAAATAAGCAGTATGGGTTTATTTCATATTGCAATATATTTTCATTATTTGTCCAGGTCTTCTAGAATTCAGTGGGAAATATAGTTATTCAAATTATCGTTCTCCATGATGACGCTGCAAGAAGTATTATTCTTTGAAGGACATGATGAGGTATAAGAGCCCAAATTTATTGCTGATTTACTATGGAAAAATATTTTATTACATCGTAGCGAATAGTTTTGTTAACAATCCTTACAAAAACGCTCATTTTTTTCTGTATTTAAAATTCAAGTGGCATATAGCTTTGGGGTATGGATCACAGAAATTTGTAAACGTACTCACTTCTTCCCATAGCGCACAAGACACAGTTTTTAACTGCTTTTGACCTAAAATAAATATATAAATAAATAAACAATGTACTTAGTGCAACAAACAGATGAAAAATGTTTAATTTGATTCAACCTAGACAGAAACAATCTTTCCCAAAACGACTAAACAGTACTGCAAGACTAGGGCTGGAAGAGAAAGGCACAGACTTCCTCGTACTAGTTTTTTAATACTAGTTCTTCTTTCTTTGGTATAGACTAAATTTTCGGTGTTGCCTAATCTTCTTGCCAGCAGCCATCTATCACGCCCAATTTTTTTTTCAATTTTCTCAATCATCAGGTAGAGAATTATTAAGTGCCATAATAGTGATTGATCAAGCTCTGTATACAGGTACAGGCTACGTAGTGGCCAAACAGATAAGATTCCAGATTTAATAGACTTTTAAATAATTTCTAAAAGGTGCTACAGAATGACACAGGCTTTTTTTCGCAATAACGTTTTCTAATTTCCTTCCTGAAGACTGGTACTGTACATTCTTGCCCTTGCTTCTTGTCAGCTTCCATCTATCGCCGCCTGATTATTGCTTTTATGAAATTTTCTCAACTTTTCAGTTTCCAAATAGTACAAGCGAAATGTAATTTTAAGAATATCAAAGGAAACTAAAACTTTGTTTACCTGAAGAGCAGTTTTCTTTGAAATATTTGGAACCGTCTTCAAGAAAACGGCGATATGCGTTATCGTAAATGCGACATTGGAAGCCTTTCTCACAGGAATCAACTGAGTTTTTAAATTTTATAAAAATTCTATGAGCATTTTATGAGAATTTTATTAAAAGATATTTAGAAGTCGGGTAAGAGAAGTATCCCAGAACTCAAAAGAACAATAAAAGAGAATAATTACCCAGATGAAATTACGAACCTTGTTGTTAAAAAAGAGAAAAATAAGCAATCGACGGCAACAAGCAAGACTTCTGTAGCACATCATTAAACCAAATTCAATAATATCACTCAACAACCAAAATAAATATAAGAAAAATTAAAAACCCATGTATGAGTTTGAGTTGACATCTGATAAAAATACTAATTGTTTGTTCTCTCTGGAAGGCATCAAGAAAAATAACAAGACCTATAATTCGAACTCCTCCAATTAGGACAAAAGATAACAAATGGGATAGAAGAAACGTACAAACGGATACATTTTCTGAGCCACTATAAGAAATATTCGAGCTTTATGAGGAAAAAGAAAAAGAAGAAGAAATAAATAATAAAAATTGAAGTAGCAAAGAAGATTACGAAATTATAACTCTCGTCCCAATCTAAAGTACAAAAAGAAATACAAAATCTGAAACTTAAAAAAGGTCCAGAATTTCATTTAAAAACAGCAGATGTCCTAAGTGAATTGCCGAGAAAGGGTATAATAAAATTGGCAAAAATTATCAATTCTGCATTTAGATAGAAATATATGCCCAGATTTTGGAAAGTGAAAGGAACTATGATATTGAAATCACGAAAAAAACAATCTGTAGCTACATGCTAGTTAATAGTTGTCAGTGATTATCATCATTGCAGTGTGACTGACATTACCTCAAACAAAATTATTTATTGATGTGGATGAGTTTAAATGGCTCGCTGGGGCTATTTACCATGTAGCAATGATGGCTCGTCGGATCTATTATTTCTAGAACGGTTCCAACACTTTAAAAGTCTTACTTGACCCAGTGCTGCTGATCTTGGAAACCTTGGAGGTCATATTTCTTTAGACGCCTACAAATATTGTGGCTACATGCTACGTTATACAGACAGATCTCACTGTTACCTAATTTGGCTAAACTTTTTGAGAAGTTATTTCTTAAAAGAAGAAAACCAATTATTGAAGACAAAAAATCAATACCGGAAGATCAGTTCGGATTCAGAACAACACACTTTACAATAGATCAGGTGCACTGATTATACACTTTACAACGTTATTGAAAAATCATTAGAAGAGAAAAAGATTTGTTCTACAATTTGCTTAGACGTTGGGCAGGTCTTTGAAAAAGTCTGACACAGGGGTTTAAACTACTAGTTGTGGAGTGTTCTTTTCAAACACTATTCAGAACTGCAATCCTCTTGACCTAAACCACACATTTGAATAATAAAATTTTGTAGTGATTGATATTGTAGATTAAATAATCTTAATAATGTCACAGTGCTCATTCCAATGTAAGCGTGTTTGTATTTGTATAATTGTTATTGTATTTCTATTTTTTGTTTGAGCAAGTATTTACAAATATTGATTAGAACGAATCATTAATAGAATATATCTTTACATGTCAGAAATGTATGTACAATAGTATTTACCGAATGTTCGGGAAGAACAAAATGCAAATTATACAGTTGTTATAAAATATAATTAAAGTCATCTTTGCTATCTAATATTTATTGAGAGAGCATCAATTTATTCTATTTCAGGTTTCGAATTTAATTTGATATTGTTTTTAAAACCTAAATTACTTTTAATTTCACTATTTGTATTGTAACGTCGTGGGTAGGGATCTACTCCACAAGGAAACAGACACGAGTGAGGTATATACAATTTATTTACATTAATTTATGTACACTGTTTACAGACCTCACTCTAAGGTGTTTGTCGGCTACCTGCCGCAGCCCCCTTCTCCGAACACGCGCCTTGCGGCCGCGCATGCGTTTAGCCAACTCGGCCGATTTGCAACTTGGCACCTGGTGTGCCTCGGCAGACACTCTGCCCCGAAGTATCGAGCATACTTCACAGTGTTCGAGACTCGAACACCCACACGTGCCTGCAGCACTTCCGCGCCAGACTTGGCCGGACAAGTTTTGCGGTGTTTAGCCGCGAGGAAACCAGAAACGTTACCCAACCCAGGACTTCTGCCACAGTCCTTTTATATCCTCGAGTCACATGACTTCCGCGTCATCATTCCCCCCACGCACTCGTCTTGAGGCGTCTGCTTCCGCCGTTGCAAGTTGCACCCGGCACCTACAAGCCCTCTCCCCTTTTGGACTTTCCCTGAAGGGTTGGCCGTTGTTTGGAAGCCTATTTTTGGCTCCCTCATCCCCATACCTTGCGACTTGTCTCTCCGGAGCAGAGAGTGAAGTCCATGACGCTACAGACTCCTCTATCCCCGGGGAGAATTTTTTCCGCAGGTAGAAACCACAGGAAAAAATTTATAATGAAGCAATTAATGACAGTTACAATTTCACAATTTCGCTGCTTCACATGTACTCATGGTGGTATCTAATTTAACCCTTTTTACACCATATAACATTACTATTTACAACATTTTTTCTGACTTCATAAATTTGACATTTTAACAACTAATAATAGTTTTTACGCTCTGGACTCTGTCCGTTACTCGTACTCTACCTCTGTTCTCTGATGTATAGTCATAAATTACTCCAATTGTCCAATTAATATACTCTTATATACAACTTTTTCATAGTAATCTTACTGTTTCTTGATGTGATTCTATACAATTTTAAATACACATATTCACTGATACTCTAATTTTTGAACAATCAATATACTCTTATATACAACTTTTTGATAGTACTCTTGCTGTTTCTTGATGTGATTCTATACAATTTTAAATACACATATTCAATGATTCCCTAATTTTTGAACAATCAATATACTGTGGCGGCACGATCTTATTATTATTATTTTTATCATGATGTACCAGAGGAAAAGTCTTTGTGAACCAGAGAACTGCGTGTTAGGACACGCCGGCGCCCGCCACCGCCCACCGCGACCGCCGCTGAAAGGGCCCCCTCCGAAATCGCCCGTCCCTAAAGGGATTTATGACCCTCAGCTGCGCGTCCACGAGGCCCCCCTTCTTATGAATGCCTCACTGTTTTCGGAGCGGAAAATTCCCCGCAGGTGAACCCCCGACTGGGAAGTACAGGCCCATTTATTAACTTTGTTTGTTGAAAGGAGTGTTATGAAAACGTTTATTGCATAAGTGCACACGCCTGGAGATAGAGTGAGAGGGAAAAAGTCCAAGTTACGGAAAGTTTTAGGAAATCGTGACATCTGATTGGTGAAGTATTAGCTACGACGCCATAGGTTTAGGCCAATCAGAGCACAAATGACGGGGGAAGGGGTAATTTCAAGAGTCAGTATGTAATTTGGGGAGGGGGAACCAAAGGGCACGCACGTACGGAGCCAAAACCCAACATGGACTTCTGATCTAATTGTCGGGCAGGGAGCTTCGCACGAGGCTCGCGCACACACTCTTGACCTAATTTTCGGTCAGGGAGCTTCTCACGAGGCTCGCGCACAGTGAAGAGTGCTATCTAGGCTTCAGGCTGTTCCGCCGAGATTGTCGGTGTTTTGATGCGCGATCATCGCGCCACGGTGCGCAAAATGGCCCGTGATTATTTCGTCATCTTACGGAGCCACGCTGCCAACCGATACCTGATGCGGAGTCGCCGCTAATCGTCATCAAGAGGTGGAGACGGCCCCGACAATACGGGCTTCCTCTAGCAGACGCGGTCTGACGCTGCCCACCCTGCGACCGCCGCCTGTGCCGCGGTCCCGGCCGCCAAAAGCCGCCCTTCAACGAGCCTGCCGCCGCCAGCTGTTGAGGTCACCGACCCGAGGGAATCCCGCCGCTGGAGCGCTGGTTTCTCTCGCCACCAGGCAAAGTAAAACTACGCACGGGTTGCTCTTCAAGCGTTTTGAACTTTCAAATAAGAAAAAATTAAGTACAAAACTTCTCGCATGTAAACGTTGCCGCGCAGTGGCTATTGTAATTAGGAATAAGGACTCCCTTTGTAAATTAATTTTATTTAATTTAATCTTATCTTTTTTTATGAGCTCATTAGGCAGGACCAATTCAACTTCAAATTCTCAATGTAACTTCTCTGACACCTGTCAGAAATAAAGCCCACATTTATTTATCTAGCACAACTTCAATTTGATTAAGACCATTCTCATCAACTTCCTTCCACCATCCAATTAATCGATTGAGCTACGCCCGGGCCGGCGTCAATCACATCTAGAGCAAGGAAGCGGCGTCGTAACAATACTCACTTATACTTTCTGATAGTAATCTTGCTGTTTCTTGATGTGACTCTATACACTTTTAAATACACATTTTCAATGCATCTGTGAAACAATTTTTTACAATTCATCAATTACTCTTTTTCAAAAATACTATTTACACGATTACATTTAGACAAGATAGTTTCCAGTTTACATAGTGAAAACTTTACGTGATGCTATACAATACAAATAGGAGCCACTGAAGTGCAACCATTTACCTAACGAGATCAGTTCAGGTTCATGAAAACATTCGACTTAAAGCGTCGGCATTCCCATTATCTTTCCCTTTTTTGTGGCAAATTTCGATGTCATAATGTTGCAGCATTAACGACCATCTCAATAATCTAGGGTTGTTCCCGGAACAATTTCGCAACCACACTAATGGGTTATGATCTGTTTCGATCTTAATTTTCACCTGCCCGTCAAGATAATACCGCAATTTTTGCAATCCCCAAATAATTGCTGTACACTCGGCTTCCACCGTACTGAAATTTTTCTCCACATCCGTCAATTTCCTACTTAAGTATAGAACGGGTTTTTCATCGCCGTTCTCGTCTGTCTGAGCTAAAACTACGCCTATTCCTCTTTGACTTGCATCACATTGTATTTGAAATTGTTTCGTGAAGTCAGGTGCTCTTAATACAGGTTCGCAACATAAAGCTTCACGCAACTTATTAAATGCACTTTCACATTCAGGATTCCAATTTACTGTCCCCTGGCGTTCCTTCCCCCTTAACAAATCTGATAACGGAGCTGACATTTCGCCAAATCTGGGAATGAATTTCCGGTAGTACCCGCTCATACCGACAAAACATCTGACTTGTTTTTTCGTGTGCGGTCTTGGAAACTCCCGAATTGCATGCACTTTAGCTTCTACAGGGCGCATTTCCCCGCTTCCTACTACGTAGCCTAAGTATTTTACTGACTCTCTACCGAACATGCATTTACTCGGCTTTACATGCAGTTTTGCCTGTTTCAGAATGGAGAATACATTTTGCATGTGTTTTAAATGCTCTTGCCACGAGTTGCTGAATATGGCTATGTCGTCTATGTACGGTACCGCATATTCGCTGCACGGCGCTAACAGAGCGGCCATCATTCTACTGCATTGGTATGGCGCGTTCTTAAGGCCAAAAGGCAATCGCAGTGGGCGATATGTACCAAAGTTAGTTACAAATGCAGCCAGCCTTTGCGCTCTTGGCGTTAAACTGATTTGCCAATAGCATTTCGCTAAATCTAGAGTGGTGATTATTTTGGCTGCCGCCACCGTCTCGATTCGCTCTTCCATGTTCGGTAATGGAAAGTACTCTGTCTTGATTAATTTGTTTAACCGCCTATAATCGATACACGGGCGAGGCTTCCGACCCGGTGCTTCGACTAATATCATCGGTGACGTATACTCGCTATCACCAACTTCAATAATGCCGTCGCGTAGCATTTTGCTAATTTCATCCCGTAAAATAGCAGATTGTCTAGGCGAAGTACGATAAGGTGCACTACGCACGGGCGTTGACTCATCTGTGAGCTCTATGTCCATTGTAAGCGCATCGGTCAGTCCTGGTTTTTCGGAAAAGATATCATGATACTTCATGATTAATTGCTCGAGTTTCTCTCTGAACTCAGGCGGAATTTTCGTACCTTCGAGCATTTCCTGGAGATTGAAGTCGCTCGCTTCGAGATGAACGGCATATCTGTCAATCTCATCCTCTACCTGTTCGCAGCCTTTGATCGGTGTTGTCACATAGCTGATGTACTCAGTCCGCTGATGGTACTGCTTCAGCATATTCACGTGATACACCCGTCCGTCCTTTTTCCCAGGCAATAATACCACGTAGTTTGTGTCAGAGACTTTTTCCTTGATCTCGCCAGGCCCTACCCACTGTACCGCCAGTTTCCGGGTACGATTTGGCGCTAAGACCAGCACCTTGTCGCCAGCACAAAACGTGCGGTTTACTGCTCTACGGTCGTACCAGACCTTCCTACGTTCTTGCTCGTTCAGAAGTTTGGTGTGAGCTAGTTCACGCGATTTCCGAAGTCTATTCACGAGACGGAATACGTACTCTACCACTGAACTGGGCTCCTCCTCACTTCCGGCAATGTGCTCGTATAACAATGTGATGGGAGTACGCAAATTATTCCCATACACTAACTCTGCTGGAGTAAAACCTAAACTTTCGTGCACGGTAGTGCGCAAGGCAAATAATATTGCAGGTAATTGAAGCTCCCATTCCGTACCCGCTTCTAGGCACAGAACCTTCAATAAGCGGTTCATTGTTCGGTGCATTCTTTCCACCGCATTAGATTGTGGGTGATAAGGAGAACTCCTAATCAAACGAATTCCGAACTTCTGCGCGAATTCCGCGGTCAGAACGCTCGTGAAACAGGTGCCCTGATCTGTCTGAAGTTCCTTCGGGAAACCTATTCGGCTAAATAGCTCTAAGAGTGCGTTGATTACAGTCGCCGATCGTAAATCCGTTATGGGAATCGCCTCTGGATATCTAGATGCCATGCACATCGCAGTAAGAATGAATTTCTTACCCGACTCGCTTTCCTGAAACGGTCCGCATGCATCGATATTTATTCGTGAAAATATTTCCCCTACAGGTGGTACCATCACTAACGGTGCTTTCTGTCTGTCTCCCGATCTGCCTACCTTCTGGCATACGTCACATGACCTGACGTACGTTTCCATTTCCTGGAAACATCTTGGCCAGTAAAAATACTTCGCTAAGCTATCCTTACTTTTGGTTGTACCTAAGTGCGCATTCGCGGTCTCGTGACACACTTTAAGTACCGTGCCTCGAAACACAGCGGGAACAACAATCATGTCGTACCGCTCGCCTTTTTTACTAAATCGAGTGCGCAGCAATAATCGATTACGTAGGAAGTACGATTCTTTTCCCGTCTCGGGAACTTCATTCTCGCATTTTTTATAGATTTCCGCGAGCGTACTGTCCTTACTTTGTTCGTTAATAAATTCCTCTGTCGAGATCTGAATTAATTCTACTACAGGAGCCTCTATCTGCATAGAATTTACATTGTCGGCGTCGGCGACTTCCTCGTTGCCTCCGATGACATCTGCCTCCGCGTCTCCCGTTACCGGTGAGTCGGCTACCTGCTTTCCCTTCGCGTCGCTATTTTGAGCTAATCCGGCGCTCGACCCCGTCTCTGCCGCCCTCATCTCCGGCTCGGCAGTGCCCGTCGCCGCTGCCTTCGACCGCGTTACAACTGCGCTCACAATCTGCGGCTCAATGAAACCACCTCGAATTTCCTCGAGTAATTGCGCCGTACGATTGCTAAGCAGATAGTAACCGAAATCACAGTCGCGATTCACTACTGCAGCTCTGGTTGTTACCTTCCCGAAAGGCCCTTGCAGTCGGATCTGTGCTACTGGTAGATTCCTAGGTTTCGAATCTAAGGGTTGAAACACCCATACACTTTCCCCTGTTAAATCAGAATCTTCTATAAACCGTTCGTTTACAACATCAAACGACGCTCCACTATCACGCAGAATAATACCGGGCTTCTCATTTATGAGTGCGTGGGACGTAAATGGTTGGAACAGCTCCGCCGCTGTCTCCTCCGCCATGTGGCCAACCTTTTCGCCTTTCTCCGCGCCGCGCTTTGTCGGGCAGTCCCGCGCGATATGCTGGGGTGACCCGCAGCTAAAGCATTTCCTCACGCTGGGTTTTTCAAAATCTTCCCTGACGTCACGGCTTTTGTGCAAAGGTTTCCCGGCGCCCGATACCTGCTTCGGTTTTTCCGCGCTGGCTTGAACTTCAGGCCCTCCGTCCCTTCTCTGGAACGGTTTTGAGAAACTACGTTTCCATCCCGACCTATTGTTCTCGTAATTATCTAATTTCTTCGCGAATTCAAGTGGAATTGCGAAGTTTCCCCACTCGTCAATGAAGTGTTCCTTTATTTCAGCTGGAACTCGCCGTTTCATTTGATCCGTCACGATTAAGTTGAGCAATCCCTCAAAAGTTGATATGCTAAGCCCCGCAACCCATTCCTTACAATAATTATGTAATTCGCGGGCATACACATTCCACGTGGTGTTTGTGGACTTCATGTGCCTCACGAATAACTGCCGAAACTTTTCTGCATTAAATTTATACATTTCTAACAATTTAGATTTAACCCTTTAAGCGCTACGTTGTTGTGGCATCAGCGCCTCCCCGGGCCCTGAGTCACCCGGCCCGCTTGGGTCGCTGTGGCCTGCATTCTTTTCGGGCGCGCGCCCTTTGTAGGGGGCGCGGCGCGGGGAGAAAACTGCTTATATTTCCCATCCTTCTTTTTGATCTGGGCTTTGGACCGGCACTGGCGAAGTTAGAAATATTTTTAAAAAATTTATTTATAAATTTTTTATTTTTTTTTAATTTGTTTTTTTTTAATTAAGGCAGTAAGTGATTTAATATGTGTACACACGACGTTTTGCCATGATCCAATATCCGCAAATCAAAACGCCGAAATACAAAGCTGAAAATCGAGATAAAATATTATATAATAAGCCGTAATGCAGAATTCAGTGTCAAATACCGTGTCCAGAAGAGAAGCCAGAGTTCAAATATATAGGTGAAATAAGAAAATAACAGAAATCCAGAGAATGCAACCAAAATCAAAGCCCAAGTCGAATGTAATAATACTTCAGAAAAACGCGAACGCACAGCAAGAAATCTCAACACAAAGTGAGGCACAAAAACCAGAATGGGTAGATTTTGCACAGAGATTTTTATTGCCCCAGCACCCTCCTTGGTGGAGGGTGCTGGAGCCATATAATTTCGCATGTTTTGACCTGCGCGCGGTCCAAGTACCGAGCGACTCCCTTTGTCAGTCAACGCCGGCCGGCCGGCCGCCGGCCTCCGCCGCGCACGACGGGCAGATGAATTCGGCTTAAACACTCCTTATGCTCCCTCTATTGGTCAGAAAAAAATACTACAGCTACTCAGTACTTTTAGGAAGCTGTAGATGTCGTGCCAAGCCAATAGCTTGTACTGCCCCCTAGGAATAAAATCAGAAAGGAGACGAAACATCGTGCGCCGGATATTTCCGGCTTTAGCACTCATGGCACGACCGACCCGCGCCGGATATATCCGTCATTAGCACTCGTGGCACAAAAATCTTGCGCCGGATATATCCGGCATTAGCACTGAAAGGG
>BLKR01016355.1:0-30174 GCA_011170035.1 Teleogryllus occipitalis | reverse complement strand
GCCAGCCCACCCGCTAGCCAGCCCGCCCGCTAGCCAGCCCCAGCCCAGCCGCTAGCCAGCTCGCCCACTAGCCAGCCCGTCCGCTACCCAGGTCGCCCGCTAGCCAGCCAGCCCGCTCGTGTTACGTATCTAATAAACTTCCGACCCGCAATCGTGTCTGCTCCCGTAGTCTCCCTCGATAGTAGGTATTTCCAAAATAATTCATCACAACTGCTTTCCACTCACCCAACATCTCTACCTTTCACCTCACTCAAGATGTAATATCAAATAAAAACAAAGTTTCAACAAAACTAAAATATATCCTTCATACGTTCTGGATGGCTAATCAATCAGCACACGTTTACCTGCTCCGCATTTTCAGCTCTCTAGTTCTATACTATTGAACCACCGATTAGTTCTTTCTAATACTTTTCCCAAGGTTTCGTCAATCTTCTAATATCATGAAGACGCTACTAATTGGGTATTTAAACAAGTATTTCACTTGGGATATCACGTCTTGTTGGTCAAGCATCCATTTCTTTCGAACTCTAGCCAGGTTCTCGCAAACAAGACTGGCGTCCATAGCAACCCACAACAAATCTCAATTCTACTATCTCTTGCGAGTTGCTACATTCGTATCAGGTTCTATTTCCATTTCGTAACCGCGTTCTCGCATGATGCCACAGCTCGGTGATGGAGGATTACGCACCTCCAGCAAACCCGGACCTACCTACGCGTGCAGGTCGCTTCCACAACCTTTCTTTGCAAGATACTCGACTATCTTTAAAATGACGTTTTTCCGTGAAAAACTTGAATTTGTGTTTTTCACTGTTTCTTGTGCATTGATTGAGATGTGGACTTTTCAATGCTTAAAACAGTTTGTTTCTATGTTTGTTATTTTTTTTATTTATTAGTACTTTTTCGAATATGCGCGCATATGCCACGTCCCAGAGCCATCTGCAGTTCAAGTGGCCATGACCGTTAAAAATTAAAGAAAAAATAAAGATTATTTCGTGAGAAATTTTTAAAATGTAATTTAGACTTAAGTTCTTATGTAGTCACATAAAAACCAGAATTTCCATTTGGGACAAATTCTTTCTTGTAGTTGGGTACTAGTGCTCCAAGACGACCATTTTAGAACTAATGAAACTTAATCTACGTTTTCTTTAAAGTTACATTTTCTCTTGTTTGGCACGACTTGAAACACCATAAGTCTTCCAATTTTGAAGATATCTTATTGTTTATTTTTTTTTATTTAATAGCAGAAAGTCAATTCTTGTGACTTGGAGCGCCGCTCGTAGGATTTGATGAACATTTGGACATGTCTGGGTGGACGAAAGATCGAGCCTTATAGTGTACACATCACCAGAATAATTAACTTTTATTGTATCGAACTATAGTTACAATTCACTACTTAATTATAGATGTAAGATTTTACAATAAACACGGGTATATGTTTCCAGTTTCGCAATTGTTAACTATCGTTGCGTCTCCATAGCTATTTAACTTGAAGTACTAGTTACAAATCATGTTTCACTGTTTAAAGCATTAACTGGAACATCCGGGAATGGAATCCAGATGATGAGTCACGGGTTCGAGTCCCGCCGTGGTCACGGTGGTTTGTCTCTTGACTCTCATGTATTTATTGTCGCGAAGGCCCTCGCATTCTGCTGACCCCAGATCGGAGGAGACCGCAAGTGTCTTGCTTTCTAGTGTATGGTCAAATATGCATCCCATCGGTGCGTACAGGGTAACCAACTGTAGGCTGGATAAAATCCCTAGTAAAAAATAATTACATGATTGTTAATACTTGTATGAAAATAATATTACATTACGTTACTGATTTTTTCTGTGGATATTGAAAAAAGTCGTTCAATTTATCATTGAAACACAATTCTAAATTATATTTCTCATTTTGGGGAAATTTCTATGCTAAAATATTAATATTGCTACCCTACGGTCTTTAACAACAACTCTTTCCTTATCCATTTTTTCCACCATCCCTCTCCTTGCTTTCCATCCAAGAGATTTCCCACTATTTATTTCGCTTTGCTATTACCAGATCTCTTTTTCCTCTTCCACTCAAACCTTTGTCTCCCCCTCGTTCCCTTTTCTCTCGTATTCCTGAGACTTGCTGCCTGTTTCTTGAGTCTTACGGATCTGCTCATCCCACTTCCCTCAACTCTCATTTCTTACCAGAATAATTAGTAAGGACAGTAAACTCTAACTTAAAGATTGCTTCCTCGACCATAAACATACACGCGTATGAGCTCCTAGAAATGAAAGCGTATAAAACACGAAGCCCTTCGCAAACTAACAATCACAAAAAAAGGGACATACATCAACGTCCAGGGCGGGATTAGAACCCACAATACTTAGCATCGATGCGCTGTGTTTGTAGATGTTCTATTCACTTCAAAATTCTAGGATAGCAGTTATTGACTCCAATTTATCTTAAATTTTCTGCCTATTGCGGAAACACAATTGACTTTCCATTAATATTTTCTATCCTGAAATGCTGAAATTTATTTAACGTATACCAATGTGTAGTATGAAAATTCGTACGCCAAGGTGTCGCTTCGAAAACCCTTACACCTATGACATCGCATGCCTCACAAACAGGACCCTGAGGCTCACCATCTCTCGCCTTTCATGCCATTTCACGTAACCAATTCCCCCCAATGAAGCAGCCGCAGATCGATTGCTGGTCGTTGCTCGCGTCTCGCACCTGGGTCGTGTCTCGCCGCCTGGCATCCTTGCGTCTTGCGCTCCACGCCCCCACGGGCCCCCTCGCTGACCTCGCGATTGACCCGAAGACGTCGGAATTCGGTTGACAACGCCTCAAATTGGCGCCGTTAGTGAGTACCTTGTCATTGGTGCCGATGTTCCGTCTTCTAGAATGTATCACGTTCGTTTTCTCTTGCCTAACTTGTTACGGTAACTGAATCGTTGAGCATGTCCTTAGGTTTAAACGCAGAATTATGACTATATGGCACAGCCACAAAACTTGAAAGAAATAATTAGTAATAATATTTTAATTATAATATGCATATATGGAAAAACAAGTGGAGAGAAAACATTCATGTAACAATAAACACAATAGAACTTTAATAAAACAAATCTAATAATACGTTTTCGAGAGTGCAACTTTCTCGTATCAATCTCATTGTTACAAGTATTTTCCCATTAGAAAATCGAAATACAAATACCTATATAATAAATGAAAAAACCCACAGGAAGAAGCCTGGAAAAATAAAAAGAAACGGAGCTTCCCAGCTGAAATAAAAGGCGTATAAAGTAGGCAAAATAAAATTCACAATCGAGATCTTGGACGAGTTTGTTGTGACTGTGAACCCCTATGTAAACGCGCGATCACATGACATATGACGCAGTCATTTCAGGGTAATGAAGCGAGGTTACTGTTTGAGCATCAGAAAGGAACAATCATGTAGTTACACAATATCCAATTGACTGAAAAGCAATTTGAGTATATATATTGTCGACATCATTTTCGCGAGGTTCTTACAAAAACACGTTAACGTCCAACTCCACAACCCATTTACATCACATTTGCTTATGAGAGTCATAACTGTAAGCCACTTGCACCCAACGATCGTCTGGTACCATAGACAATATATCATACGAGCTACGATGCGACGTAAAATAATATGAGAAAGCAACAAAATAGGAACATTACAACACACCACTTACACAAGAGCTATCTGAATATAAAACTATATATTATTAACGCTGTCTTTATAAAGTTATTAACAATACACATTAATTGATTCCTCAGCCTGTAAATGAGGGGCGGATCCACAAATAATTGGGAGAGGTAATTTGAATTTGGACTCACCTCCCCCTCACAAAACCTTTAGAAGAACCCTTTATCAGTTTGCCAACCCTTTTTGAAATGTATGGTGTCAAACAAACAGAAGAGTGTATTCATAATGGGTATACATCTTAAGATATGTTGCGAATCATAAGCAGTATTAGTTTTTAATTAAATGAATAGAATTAAATGAATACAATTATACAATTTATTATTATTATTATTATTATTATTATTATTATTATTATTATTATTATTATTATTATTATTATTATTATTACTATTATTATTATTATTATGTCTATAAATAATTTAAAGTTACAATTTTAAGTAATTTCAAGTTAATATTTGTAATATGTAAATTGTAGTGTTCTGCCACCAGGTTGTATATACCTACCTGCAGAATAATAAATATCTATCTAAAAAAATGTTTGGTTTCGGAGATGAGCAATTTTTCCTCGCCGGTTGGTCCGGTAAATCCAAATTCCTTCATGGATATGTTCTTCCAGAACGTTATATAATTCTTACTACGCGACCGCCGAATTCGGCAAGCTCCGTCGGCAAATGGCTGGCATTTCGACTGATGAGGCATGATTTCATCTCCGAGACTCGAGCGGACCTCCGCGGGCGGTACGAAGGGCGGGCGGTGCGAGGTGGAGAAGAGGGGCGGGGAGGCGACGGCGGGGAGGCAAAGCGGTGACATCAGATAAGCTCGTCGCCGCCTGCCCTCGCGGTGACACCCTCTGCGCGCCGTGTCGCGCCGCACCCCGCTCCTCCACGCCCCGCCCACCCCGCTCCTCCACGCCCCGCCCTCCGCCCGGGCCAAGGTTCTCGGGGCACGGGAGGCCATGGCTGCGGCTTCGGGGACGCGCCCGTCGCTTAAGATTGATTGACTGATTGATCATTCCCGGCTCGTCAACCGCCAAGGTTATTAGTCCCGTAAATGTGGTTCAGGTTTTATCACGGTGGATAGCGGTGATCTGTCCCTGGTGGCCTACTTTACCACATATGCCGAGATACCGGTCGGGGACTTTGAACTTGTCCCGTCTGGGGCGGTGCCCCGCTGGTGGGAGATATCTGGTTGGGGAATCCCCCGCTAGTCCACGGAGGGGCGGCGCCGAATCTCGCCATCCAGCGGGGGAAGATCACCGCAACCTGCCGATGAGAAACATGAACTACACTTACGGGACTAATGACCTCGCGAGTTGACGCGCCTAGAATCACTAATCAATCATTTAATTATTTTCCTACTGGCTAGCAACATGCGGCACCGAGGTATGTCGATTTGCAGGGAATTTCCCCCTCAACCAGGTATCTTTCACCAACGAGGCGTCGCCTTTGCCGGGACCTCTAAGCTCCCGACTGGTCTCCCGACATGTGTGGTAGTGTAGTGCTTATAAGTGTGTGTGTGTGTGTGTGTGTGTGTGTGTGTGTGTGTAAGAAAGGGGTGAGGATAGGACAAAGAAGAGGAAGGAGAGATCGCGCGCCGTCCGAGGCCCGTTCGAGTACTGCTATGGCATTCGCCTGGTGGTGTTCAGAGTAACCACTGAAAACTATCGATCAGGGCAGCCAGCCGCTAGAATTTTCCTCCAGACAGCGGCTAAATTCGACTTAGCTGAGAAGGTACTGTCGAAAATCTTGCCACCCCCAAGACTCGAACTCTAGGACCTCCCGGATAGAGGCACTGCAATGACACTAGCTGAGCCACCTTTGTCGGTTCTCTCTTTATTATTATTTTTGATACCAAATGTTTTAAAACAGTTCATTTTTCCTTTCCCTACAGTACATTTTGTCACATAGTGCAAATCCAAACCATTCATTCATTCCGTGAATCACAGAACCACAAAAACTCCTCGTTTATGTGATCGTGATGTGTCACTTGCGCAAGGCAAGTAAATAAATAAGTCTGGGCATTCATTCCAACAACACGAATGTGTTTCTTACACTTTGAAAGAGCCTATCTTCCCCCAGCACCTCCGAGTCCAAAACACCTTCCTAAGCCATTTTTCTTATTTCTGAATGTGGGTGATGACATCCTTTCTCCCGACCGGCAGTCTGAAGAAGCTCGTAGGCCCCACTCAGTCGTTTTTTTTTCTTCGGTGCGCTGAGACACCTTCTAGGCTCATCGGAACTCTTATGATCCGGGAAACAAGGATTTGATTGATTGATTTTTTTCGTGTTTCCGGGCGCGTCAACTGCTTTGGTCATTAGTCCCGTTAGTGTAATGCATGTTTTTTCTCTGGAGATGGCGGTTCCCCCGCTGGATGGCAAGATCCGGCGCAGACTTACCGTCGGCTAGTGGGGTTTCCCCCTAACCAGGACTCTCCCACCAGCGGGGCACCACCGAATATGTGGTAGTGTAGTACTTGGTAGTGTAAGTGTGTGTGTAAGGGGAGAGGATAGGACAAGGAAGAGGAAGGACAGATCGCGCACGGTCCGTGGCCCGTTTGTTAGGGTACTGCTCCGGCATTCGCCTGGTGTTGATCGGAGAAACCACGGAAAACTACCGATAAGAGCAGCCGGCCGCTAGAATTCTTCTCCAGACGACTGAATTCGACCTAGCTGAAAAGCTAGTTTCGAAAATCCTGCCGCCGTAGGACTCGAACCTAGGACCTCCCGGTCGGGAAGCAAGAACTAGAAAATAAAGTATTGGAGAAGAGGTACAAGGATATGTAAGAAAGTCTCATGCCACGAACATATGATACACGCATCCCGTTCTCCAGGATACTCGAACCCACATCCTTAAAGTGTAATGTGTTTTGGGTTCATCACTTGAACTCCTGCTCTATCAGGCCGACCTGTTTGCGACCTTCTCTTCCCTCGTTGTCATTGTCACGGTCCAAAGCTACGCGAGACACATCGATGGAGATGGTAGATTTTAGCAATTTGCGACGTCGTTGGGATGTACATCACAAGAACACAGACATGAGTCGGTTATATCAGTTTATTTTACATAAGTATTTACGGTATATATAAAGACTCTCACTCTGAGGCGTTTGTCGGAGCTAACTGCCTTAAGCTGCCCCTCTCTACACGCTCCTTGCGGCGGTGCCAGCGAATAGCTAACTAGGCCGACTCGCAACTCAGCATCTGATGTGTCCTGGCACCATCTGCCCTACAGTGGTAGAGTACCGCTCTGCCGTGCCCGAAATCATCGGAGTATTTTGTGCGCACAGCATTCCACACCGCCTGGGCGGATGAGTTTTTGAAGTCTTGCTGCCAGAAAACCAACAAAATGTTACACATGTGCGACGTCGGCTATGAGCTAAGAGCGTGTACCAACTCAGCGCTTCGGTGCGAAGGGTTGTACGTTCGAGTCCCGCCTTGGGCTTAGTTGTTTGTCCCTTGTCTCTAACGTGTGTTTTGTCGCGGATGGCCTCGCGTTCTGTTGATCCCAGAGCAGGGGAGTTCGCAAGTGTGTTGGTGTCTAGTATATGGTAGAATATGTATCCCATCGGGACGTAACGGGTAACAGGCTGTTGGCTGGATAAAAGCCCTAGAAAAACTAGTGGTGTACTTTCTCGCCCGTACACCAACAGCACGTACTTTCTCGCCCGTATTTTCACACAAAATTACGGGAAATGTACTCAAAATTTGTAAAAATTGAATTGTATTTCAAAATCTATCTACATGTAACATATTTCATTAAGGGAAAAATCTCTATCTTTAATATTTCAGTTGTAGGAAGATCCGAAAAATAAATTTGAACTATTGCAATTTTCAAAAATTCAGGAATTTTAAACGAACATGAAATCTGATCCATTCTCTTAAACGTTCTTCACACTATCCAACAATAAAATATAATCAAAACCGACGGAGCGAGTTCTATGAAAATTTGGAAAATATGTCAGGGGCTCCATGTAAAGTTCCCTCCAAAATTAAAATATCGGTTTCAAATTCAAAGGGACGCCACATCAGCCGTATCGATGGGGGAATATTGATTTTGAAGAAAATAGACTGAACAGTTTAGCCGCTAGAGTGAATCACACACGGACGGGCAGTCAGACAGACGTTTTCCCATCATTCGCTTTTTCGGGATCAAGAATCCACAAAACATGAACTACATTGGCTACACCACGTGTTAGAGGATTTTTTCTACATTTCACCTCTGGATTTGTCCACTTTTCGTTACCAGGTCCCTGTAATAAGAGTTTTTCTGCCAAAAATTCGCGTATTTTGCGCAGTATTACACAACTTCCTCTCTACTCCGTAGCGAGAAAGTAAGAATTCTATAGCCTTTTTTCAAAATGCTATTTTTTTAAATTTAAAGTTCTAAATTCTACCGTCACTACCCATCGTCGCTGCTGTCCCCGGCCACGCCCCCACCGCAGCGCCGCGGGGGAAGCAGGAAGGAAGCGCGACGCAGCGGCCGTCGATAAGAAACCGGTCTTGATTCTGCGAACCGGTTCCCATGAATCGACGGAGAAACTTGGGCTAAAGAGCCAGATGAAAACGGTGTTTGCGAGTTTGGTCAACAGAGCGCGACATATGCATCTCGCGACATACGTATCGCGAAACAACTCGTATGTAATACTGCGTGTAATGTCTGCTAAGATAGCATGATTGCAGGACTTCTTTCAAACCCAACAAGTGCTGAAACAAAACGATGAATGGAAGGGGGCAGAAGCCATGTCATGTACTACCGTCTGAAAAAGACGTATTAGACTCTTTCAAATGTGGCTATCTTCAAATGTAACCTCGTTATATTTGAAAGGATCACAGATAAAACATTGAGTAAATAAATGAATGTACTGCAGACTCAGAGTATATGTATGTATGTACTTTGGCACGGCAGCTCTTTACGAGCTACGGCGACTCGGCCTTGCGGCCATGGGTTGAGGGGTATGTGTGGTTAGCACATAGCAATCCCTACGCCGTATCTCTGGCCTTCTCAACCTAAGAAGTGAGCTTTCTCATCGTCACAAAGCAACGTGTATTGTTTCTTTCTCTATCGTAGGTTCGTTGAATCATCGCTTTTATTCTCGTTTTCACCCCCAAGTTTTGCTGTTATATCTGTACACTACCTGTGTAGAATTTTCAATTTTTTTTATGAGGCTCCATGTCAAATCTTCGTCAACATATTGAGTTATTTTGCGGTATTCACCAACGATGTTTGCAGAGCGCTTGAAATTCTCGTTCAAGACAGTGTGAGAAAAAGAGCCAGAATGTAGAATTGGTTCGTTGTAGTTCGTCTGTACTATTGCTAATAATGACCCATAATTAATAAATAGGAAAATATTTAATGAGTAATTGTAGTGGGTGCATATTTCATTCATACAACTCGCTGTACAAAATAGTCTTTTCAGAAATCTCTGATGTTATTTTCAAAAAGATACCTTGCTCGTTTTGTTTTTCTTATGTTGGGGTTCAATTTATATTACTTCGTTTAGGGTTCTATTTCCTAATAATAATTTTCCAGATAACAATTGCAACCACTCACAAATTACATAATTCTCCTGCTAATATTGAGAATCAAATTAAATTGACGAAATTAAATTAATAAACCGTTCATTAAGCTACGACAAGTTTTTAATATTTATATCTTGTCTTATTTCCATTAAACTATGAGAATCAGTTTTTTCACGATTGCGACATGGTGAAACACAACAATAATACCCATTCTTCATACCCATTCTATCCAATAAAATTCGTTGGGAATCATATAATTTAAGAAACTGGTAGTGCTATATCACATACTTTCTCGCATTATTTCTAACGGCTACGCAGAACATTACTTGAATCTGCAAAAGCGTTTCCAATCAGCAATTTTTTTCAGGTTGGTATTCGAACTCAGAATTTTAGGTTGAGCACGCCATTTACCTTAACTCTACACCATCAGCTACACAGCTATATTCAATCTTCCCGATGCTTTGGAAATAAAGTTGAATAATTGGCTTTAGTATGTTTACAAAAGTAAACGATTTTCGATAACTTTACATCAATATCTACTTTAAAAGAATGAGATTTCATGAAGAAATAACTCTCACGCCAATATTGAAATTTTGCTATGTTAATATTTTGAAGTTTTTAAAAGTACAAAGTTCACCGAAAATGGGATCAGCGCCACATTTTACGCGCACTTAGTTCTATTAGAGTAAAAAGTTTAAAGAAAAATTCGAAGCTGTTTTTGAAGGAAAATTGTTTTTAAAATGGCCTTTCAAGCAAAATTATACGGAACATACTCATATTTTCTCAAAATTCTACACGACCATACGTACTTCTAAATCTATCTTTCTATCTTCTATCCAAGATCTATCTTTCAAGAACAGATTTCATTAAGGAAGAAGTCTGTATCTTCAATAAAGTACCATTTATTGTTGTGTAGAAAGACACCGAAAAAAATTTTGAACTTTCCCAATTTTCGAAAATTTAGACGTCAACAAAAATGGGACTAGTTCCATTTTTAAGTGAACCTTGCCCTACCCTAGAAAAAATTAATTAAAAAATTTCGAGCCATTCTTGAAAATTTTGAAGATGTTGAGGCTTCATGTAAAGTGCCTTCAAAAATGATCCGTTTCAAATTTTCAGGGCTTCTATGTCAGCGAGATCGTTTGGGGAATGTCAATTTTTGAGAAAATAGTTTGAACGGATTAGGCAGGGACGGACGAACGGACAGAGACACACAGACTTTTGTCGTAAACCAATTTTTTGGTATGAATTGGAAAATTCGACATTTTCCTCTGAGGGTTTGAATACATTCTCTTTACTAAGGCAAGAAATTGAAAACAATACAGGCGTCTATTATATTTTCAAAAAGAAGGCAATACTGAAAATATATACTGTGAAATACAGATCACACGTCAAAGATTTATACGACAAATAAAGGGGAGAGTCTGAATTAATTTCTATTATTTTATTCAATGATGAAAAACAAAATAATTTCATTTCCACCCTGCAGGTACGATTAATTTCAAATTTATGACTTTGGACTCACACAATAAGTATTCTAGGACATCTCTCATTTTTACAGATATTTCTGGAACTTGTCTTACTAGTGTGATATATCAAAATGACGAACCATTTCGATTATGGAAATGTTTTAAATGACATAGAGTATGGGGACGGCAATAGACGATCGCGTGGGGTCGCAATGTGACAAATAAACAACCGGCGTTAAGGATCATTTTCGTTGGGTTGAAATACCAGAGCAGAGGCGGGATAAGCATTGTTTTGAGAGACAAAAGAAAAAGACGTAGGATTCGGATGATCCCGAATTTTTGGAAGAACATTCATTCGCTACAGCAATGCGGTGATGAGCGGGTCGGCTCGTGATATATTATACTAGATCGATAAAAGACTGTAATTGACAGTTATTTAAATTAACTATCGTTTTTTATATTAGAATAGAGCGGTCGTGTAGGAAGTAAAATTCGAGAGTAAGTGTCCACCCGAGACGCAAGCCAGGGAAGTCACGGATTATAATAGTATCGCCGGGAGAATTTGGAACCAGATTATGGACATTAGGCCAGGACTTTATCCAGAAGCAAGATTCTGCTGCGTCGACAGAGAAGGTTCTACGGGGCCCCATCGAAAGAAGAAGTGAAGAGCGCGCGAAGACCCGCGAATGGATAACAATTTTTATAATTATTGTAATACAGAGAAAACTGGTCATGATCAAAGAATGATTTATTTTTGATTATCATTATAATAAATTCTAATTTGTTAAGTTGAAAGAAAGCTGATTACCATTGTTCGTTGCGTGCAATCCAGCATTTTAATTAAAGATTTTCAGATTCCTCGCCTCTCCGTATGGATGGCAGATTGAATAATTGGTTGCAAAGTAAGTAGCAACAATTATGAACTTCGAATCCCAATTAACTGAGCTAGCACAACATAACTTTGTAAGGAGAGATATTTAAATTACGTAGAAATCATTAGGTTTCAAGAGTAACCTTTTCCTGGCGCCCTAATTACATTTGTCAGTAATAATTATGTTTCAATTTGGCACCAGTCAACGTCGGGCATGCTTCACCAGATTAATAGTGAAAAATGAGACAATAAATTTGATACCAAACTATTTAAAAATATTACATTCAAAATATGAATCTTGTTTCAAATTGAGTGATGAAATACGTATACAACAAACAACTAATTTACTGAAGACAATAGTAGCAATTTTCAAGTTTCCGCCCACAGCTGTTAAGTTTTTATTCAACACATTCTATTGAATTAGAGAACAGCACATTCGTATCCATACTTCATATTTTTGCATCAGAAAGCCAAGAACCTGTGAGTCTCCCAAGAAATGAATCATAAAAACCAATAGTGATGTTACATTCCTCTCCAGTCCTGCAGACTTCAATAAGCGCGCAGTCTGTTTATTTTCCTCCTTTGTCCTTTTGTCCAAGGCTCAGAAATCATTGCTTTCACATCGCGAACTAAAATGCAGACAATGGGCAAAAATACCGCATTTGCAATGAGTGGCAGCACGTTGAACAACAGTTGGTGGAACAATCCACATTCCTTCGCATTACGGCCCGCACTTCGCTCCCCTGCGACCCCTTTGTAGAGCGCGCGAGTGGGCGCCAAGAGCGCAGGCGACCCACGCGCGTCGTAAACAGATCCTCCCGGGGAAAAAACAGGGCGAAGGAACGTCGGCGGCACTGCGGAGATACGGACGGTCAAGCGCGGGACAAGGTGTAATTTTCATACCTCGCGTGAGTGCATTGGTTGGTTGGTTGGTTGGTTGGTTGGTTGGTTGGTTGGCTGGCTGGTTGGCTGGTTGGCTGGCTGGTTGGCTGGTTGGCTGGTTGGTTGGTTGGCTGGTTGGTTGGTTGGTTGGCTGGTTGGCTGGTTGGCTGGTTGGCTGGTTGGCTGGTTGGCTGGTTGGCTGGTTGGCTGGTTGGCTGGCTCGCTGGTTGGCTGGTTGGTTAGTGATTCCGGGCGCGTCAACAGCTTTCTTCATTATTCCCGTAAGCGTAGTGCATGTTTTCATCAGGAGATGGCGATGATCTCCTACCGCTGGATGGCAAGATCCGGTGCCGACCTACCGTCGGCTAGCGGGTTTTCCCCCTAACCAGGACTCTCCCACCAGAGGGGCACCGCCCCAGCCGGGACAAGCTCTAAGCTCCCGACCGGTCTCCCGGAATATATCGTAGTGTAGTGCATATTAGTGTAAGTGTGTGTGTGTAAGGGGAGAGGATAGGACAAGGAAGAGGAAGGACAGATCGCGAGCGGTCCGTAGCCCGTTTGTTAGGGCACTGCTCCGGTATTCGCCTGGTGTTGATCGGAGAAACCACGGAAAACTCCCCATCAGAGCAGCCGGCCGCTAGAATTCCCCTCCAGACAGCGACTGAATTCGACCTAGCTGAAAAGCTAGTGTCGAAACTCCTGCTGCCGTCAGGACTCGAACCTAGAACCTCCCGGTCAGAGGGAGGGGAGGGACACGGGGAGGGGAGGGGATGGTCGGGGGAGGGGGAAGGGGATTGACATGGTGGGGCTGAAAGAGGAGGGACGGGGGGGCGGGGCGGGTAAATAGCGGACACGCATGAGTTGGTGCGGTATGAAGGTAGAGCACAGGGCGAGATGGCGCGGAGCAGCGGGGCCGGGCGGGCAAGGGCGAGGAGCCGTGACGTGGCGCATGGTGTCCCGGCGCCCTTGGCCGGGAGAAATGGGGAAGGAGCTGTCGGCGGGAGCAACGGGACTTCTCGGGTGGGCGTGGCGCGGGCGGCGCCCGATGTCGGGGGTTCACACCTTGGCGTCGGCGCCCGCAGCGCTGTCGGACGCCCCGCGCGTCGCTGACAGGCGTGTGGCAGGCGGCGCCGACCGGCGACAGCCGTGGCAGGTGGCGGTGGAAACGTGGCAGCCGCGGCTCTGACAAGGCGGCGGTGGGTGAGGTACGGGCACACACGAGCCTTTGGATGATGTCAAGGAGCGCTGCAGCGATCAGAGGTGGCGCGGGCGGTAAATAACGAGAAAGTTTATCTTGTAGAATGATTTAGCAAATCGAGTTTATGTTAGAAACATCCAAACTTTAAAAATGAGGGAATCGGAAACATGAATAAACACGTGAATTGCATGCAAATCGTGAGATGGCCAAAAAAAAAATTCGCGTGGATACCCAATAGAAACCAATCTCGCGGATCAGATTTAATTTGGGAATCTCACTTGTCCAAAATTACGTGCTTATGAGGGCTTGTTAGAAAAAGTTTATAAATTCATTGCTTAAGTTTTTCTAAACAATATAATCAAAATGGAAAAGTAGAAAAATAAGAGAAACAGGAAGAACGCTAAGAAAAAGCTTTTTAGCGGCGCTAGAGGCAGAACAAGTTGAACAAGCAGGAGAAATATCAGTGGCGTCTGACTTCGGTGAACTAGACCGGGGGAGGTGACTCATGGCGTCAGCTGATGTCACTGCAATGATCCCGACCGGGAGGTCCTATGTGCGGGTCCCGATGGTGGCAGGATTTTCAGAACTAGCTAGATAGCTAGGTCGAATTCAGTCACTGTCTGAAGAACAGTTGTAGAGGCCGGCTGCTCTGATCGATGGTTTTCCGTGATTTCTCCGATCAATACCAGGCGAATACCGGAGCAGCACCCTAATAAACAGGCCACGAACCGCGCGCGATCTTTCATTACTTCTCCTTGTCCTTTCCGTACCCCTTACACACACACACACACACACACACACACACACACAAACATGCACTACAATACCACTCATGGCGGGAGACCGGTCGGGAGCTCAGGGCGTGTCGCGGGTGGGGCGGTGCCCGGTTGGTGGGAGAGTCCTGGTTAGGGAGAAACCCCACTAGCCGACGGTAGGTCGGCACTGGATCTCGCCATCCAGCGGGGGAAGATCACCGCCACCAGCCAAAGAACGTGCCAAGGACCAAAATGCCGAAGAACATGCACTAAACTTACGGGACTAACGATCTTAACATATTGTGGCAGGAGCGAGACGTGACATTTCAGAATAGGCTGACGATGGCGATAGCTCTTCCATTTGCAGTGAAAGAAGTAACGCTAACTGATAATGGAGTGTAAAACGTCGGGGCAGTTACTGCTAGTGAGGTTGGGCGACAACATCACGAATCGGCGTATAATGTTTCACCCATGTGATTGATTATTTTTGACACATATTGATAACAATATAAATTGGGGGATTTGTTGGTGAACTGACTCGGATTAACTTAATGAACGGTGGAGATTTGGAGTTTTGGAGATTTGCTATTTCACGTTAATTTTGTCATTTCGATCATTGGACAATGTAACATGACAACAATTTATTTGCGTCGCTAGAATTGAAATAAAGGGCACTTCAAAGCTTGTTTCTAAAGAAATGTTATTTACATGTGGATAATAATTAGATTGAAAGTATATTAAGTATTTAATTTAGGGCGAGGAAATTCTTACGATATTTTCAGTGTCGGTATCCGAACAACTTTGTAAATAAGTAGTGAAATATAGGAACTTTAAGCACGGCGTAACGTATAGCAATTGATCACAATATCGACCTTCTGCGCATGCGCAACTCGAACTGCGCATGCGCAAATGCAAAAAAATGAATTGGAGTTATTGCCGTCGATTGCTGTATGCTAAGCTGTGCTAATACTAATATCTACCTGAACTCACCGAGAAATTAATAGCAGCACATCTTGCTGGCAAAAGAATAACTTTTGCGGAGCGGTGTGATTTTTGACCTTGCAAATTGTTTTACAATCTGTCAAAATCATGAACCACCGGCTGGCCTGAACCGAGTATACACCCCTTCGACCTGTTGCCTCAGGCACCACGCTCCTCAGTCGAAATGTGTCTGGATGTGTCTGGCCTTGTCTTGGAAATGCTAGCCCTTTAAAAAACCCGGCTCTGAGGTGAGAGGAGCCTTGAGGCTACAATGGGACTTGTGTTTTCCCCCGACCTGTTATTTTTGTTTGCGTGATTTGGGAGATACTCTTCGAGACAAAGCAGTTACTTTCGAAACAAATGTCTCACAAACAACGGTACTTACAAAGCACATTATCATAGCTCTTACCCTAACATCATCGTACTAATATGCAGATTGCTTTATTAACGGTTTTTACTGCTTAGCTTGTTATCCTTTCACCGCTCCAGAAAGCAACTTGGATAAACAATAAACATGTAAGACAATCTGATAAACATTTACGAAACATATATCTTCAATGTAAGGAAATAAAATCAATGCAATGGTTGATTAATGGATTACCTCTCAAAAAAAATTGTCTCGATTTTTTCATTTCGTGATCATTCGTTATTATAAAATTGTTTCCACACGCCGTATTGTAATTACAGCGAGACATAATTGGCGAGGTTGAAGACAGGATTGATTAGTCGCAAGCACAAACATTATTCTCAAGGGAACAAAACACTATTCGTCCTCAAAGATATTGCATATATTAGTATATTATGCATGCACGTACTTTCTAATCATGTCTACTTAATATAATTCATTGAAGAAATACGATCATTACATTGATAATGACATTATATCATTACATTGTTTCACTTGTGGTATTAATCTTCATTGACACCGCTCCTGCCTTGGCTGCTTCTCAAAAGGACTGCAATAAAAATTGAGTCAGAAGATCCTCTGGCTTGAAACTTACTTGAACTTAAAACAAGAACTAATTTTAACCTAAAATGGGGAATGAGATGGTCTACTTTGGGAAGTGATAGAGGGGAATGCGATCGAACGCAAAATGGAAGTGAAATGGAGATAAAAGGCTGAATTTTGAATGGGGCCTGATGTGGAGATCGGGAGTAATGGATGGAACCTGTGGTTGGCACCTCTGACGACGCATGAAAATGGGTCTGTAGTGGGAGCTGGGTCGCTCACTAAGTTTGGAGTAAGACAGAAAAACGGGATGGGGACAGGCAGGAGAATAGTTTTGAGGACAAAGGAAACGCAACTAGTATTGGACATAACGTGAGATCCAGGGAGGCATGAAACCTGGCATGTGATTCCTTCTGGAATAATGCATAGGAGAGCTGGAATTCAAATTGAGATGAGGTCAAGGTTGAAGTTCAAAATGACACGAGTTTCATTTCAAACGTGTGATAAGGGGAGGACCAGATTAAAATCTTCAGAACCCTTTCGCACGTCCCAAACTATGCACCTCCCATAATGTGAAAATATTTGACATATGAATCCAAAATTATTATGAAAAGAAACTAAAACCTTTCAATTTACTGATATAATATTCGAGTAACAAAATGTACTAGCATACCCGTGCGAGTACTCTCTTCCCCTACCCGTGCACCCTCTTCCCTACTTTTGCATTTTCATATTAAGCCTAATATGTCTTCTTCTTCTTCAAGACCTTCTTATCCTCCATCACGTGTTCTATAGGTCTCCTTGTAATTGATAACAATATCTGCATCACCCTTGTCAATACAAACTATTCTTCTTTAACATTACTACACAGAGGCCGATCTGGATGGCTGAGGTGGCTAAGAGCGAGTACCGACTCAGCGCTTCGGTCCGAAGGATCACGGGTTCGAGTCCCGCCTTGGGGATGGTTGTTTGTCCCTTGACTTTGTATGTGTTGTCGCAAAGGCCCTCGGCCCCCTGACTCCAGATCAGATGAGTCCGCAAGTGTGTTGGTCTAGTGTATGGTCGAATATGCGTCCCATCGGGACATAAAGGGTAACCGGCTGTTGGCTGGATAAAAGCCCTAGAAAAAAAACGAAGCAGAGAGGTACTCCCGTGTAATTCAGTCGCGTAGAATATATGAAGTAATTAGTTTAATTTCACATACATATGTAAATTCTATAGGCACTGAACAGGTGAGGTAGAATGGAGAGGCGTCGAACCAGCGAAAATATGGAGGAACGTTCAAATATATGTAATCCTGTAGATTGTGTGAGGAACGTGTCTTTGAGACTCTGGCCTCAAAATTTAAATTTTTAAGGTCCCAAAACACTTCGTTTTGGAGTTATTTAACGATATAGATTCAAAAATATTGCCAAATGCTGACAATTGCATTGGAGAAGAATATTTAGATGCGTTTTATCCCAACAAATCCTTCACATTTTTTAAGTCAAAGTGCAATTTGTCACGTATCCGTGAAATTCTCCTTGTTTACATTCTTCAATTATAAATATTTGTTGCGTGTGAAAGCTGCAAAAGGTATGTACACTACGGAAAGAATGTTGGAGACGATATGTATTTTAAAACAACTTTCGTCTTCATTTTTTGAACGGAATTTAAAAAAATTAAAATCAGATATTGAATAGATACAAGAAAATAACTGCATTAATTTTATGTCTCATTGATAAAATAGTTATTTTTACGTATTTATGAGCCAATTTTTGTTGCAAAAATATTGGGACCCTCAAAGCTCGTGCTAGGTCTATTTATACAGTAAACCCTCATTAACACGAATTCCAAGGGACCGAAATTATCGGAGTTCGTGTTATAAAACCCTTAACTGGTCTGGTGAAAAAGGATTACTCTCTTTGACTGGTGTGGTCCGAGTAGACCCCGTATTATTAAATGAAATTTAGTTAAGAACTTGAAATTTCACTTACAAAACATCACGCATATGACCATTTACGTTGCAGGTAATATTTGTTACATTAAAAAACAATTTGAACAAAACGATTTTGCATTGAGTTGATTGCATGAGTTGTACAAATATGTTTGGTGCAGTTGATGCACACAATTTTTGTTTTCCTATCTACTGTTCTCGGGCAAACATTACATCTGACTTTTCGTGCTCGATGTATGATTCTGAAGGTTCTTCTGAAGTGGTTTGCTTCCAAATCTCAGTATAATTTCTCGCATTTCATTTGGCAAAGGACGGACAACACTAAAAATTAACGGACGGACATCATGTGAAGTGTATGGCTGTACAAGTGAACTCCGACGTTATATCAACGGGTTTATACTCGATTCTTTTTCGGAATTTTCATTGCAGTTCTTGAGAATGCTAGTGTTTAGACCTGTGATGTTAAGAATTTCATGAAATATTCCCATGGGTTATCGACAGCTACTGCCACTGCCACCGAGTTTGCTGATCCACAGAGTAGTTGCCACAATGACAATCAGGTGCATTTACCCCCGCATTTGTGTTGTGTAATCAATGATCAAATTGAGTCTTTTGTTTTGTGGATCAACGTTTTAGTCATGATGCATTGTCGATAAATGACCGGTTCACAGAAAAACAAATAAGATACAGAAATGGAAAAAACTTAAATATAATAATAAAATTTACTGTCACTCCTTGTCTGGGGGGTCCACGAAGTCATAATAAACAATAAAATATAATTACATTGTTATTTTAGACAAAAAGCAAACACGATCATCTGATGGGGATCTTGAACGAGGAATACAAGGAACCACAGCGCAACATATCGATGATTTTTGTTGATAACTTGAATTTATGGGGTCCTGGGATCCACACGGACCCCACCAGACCAGTTAAGAGTTAAACTATTGATGACAACGGGTGATTGGATGAATCAACGATTCTTTCCCGTCTTTTTAATCGTTGGAATCGATTGCAATCGCAGGATCAACGATCACTTTTGTAGTTCGCCCTTCTCCCGTTCACGAATTTACTGCGCTAGTGTGTCCATGTTTTTGTGAGTCCTCATAATAAAGCATTTATTTTATACTTTAGAGTGTTTTCCCACTATAATGGAATCAGTTCTAGGTCGTTTAAAAATACTCTTTGTCTTTGAGTACCCTTTTGAGTTGCCATCGACTTTTCCCTCGTTTTCAATCGATGATTGGTAGAGTTGCACCGAGTGATTCGGTCGGACTTCCGAGTAGTTCTTCGATGTTACGTCTGCTCCGTGATTGCGCTAGTGTAAGTAGTGAATCGATTTTGGGAGAGAGAACCTCAGACTACTGCGATGAATCATTCGTGCATCTTTCTTAAGTGTTGTATATTGAAGAACTCATCTGCGAACTAAGATACCATTATTTCATGTAGATTGAAAACAAACAAAGCACAAATAACTGCAGTTATGAAAAAATAAAAAGTCACTTTATAAATATTCCATGACAAATTATGTATCTTTCATGCATTTATATTTATACATCTATGTGGGTAGAGAACTTCGGATTAATTGGAAAGTTTCACATAAAGATGATATTATTTATTAAACGATCCATGAAAGTATATTATCGTCGTTTCTTTCGAGTGTGTACTGAAAAATTTATGATTAATACAATTTTAAATAATTATTTATGAATATCCATTTTTCTAGAGATTTTGAAAGAGCCACCTCAATAGCTGCATTCCACCAACCACAGTGCAGTTACCGCGACAACTGGTGGACGATTTTAACTATTCAACGAAACGGTTGGAAAAGCTATCGAACTACCGGTTCAACCAACAGTTGGCACCTCTGGATCCCATCACTAGGTTAATTGATTGATTGATTTTTTTCGTGTTTCCGGGCGCGTCAACTGCTTTGGTCATTAGTCCCGTTAGTGTAGTGCATGTTTTTCAAGGGAGATGGCAGTGATCTTCCCCCGCTGGATGGCGAGATCCAGCGCCGACCTACCGTCGGCTAGTGGGGTTTCCCCCTAATCAGGACTCTCCCACCAGCGGGGCACCGCCCCAGCCGGGACAAGCTATAAGCTCCCGACCGGTCTTCCGGAATATGTAGTAGTGTAGTGCATGTTAGTGTAAGTGTGTGTGTGTGTGTGTAAGGGAAGAGGATAGGACAAGGAAGAGGAAGGATAGATCGCGAGCGGTCCGTTGCCCGTTCGGTAGGGTACTGCTCCGGCATTCCCCTGGTGTTGATCGGAGAAACCACGGAAAACTACCGATCAGAGCAGCCGGGCGCTAGAATTCTCCTCCAGACAGCGACTGAATTCGAGCTAGCTGAAAAGCTAGTGTAAAAAATCCTGCCGCCGTCAGGACTCGAACCTAGCACCTCCCGGTGAGAGGCGCTGCAGTGACATCAGTTGATGCACTGAGCTACCGCTCGCGCTCATCACTAGGTTAAATCCAGCCCTGGACGAGATCGGAGATGGCAGCGCGACGTGGGCGGCGCCGCGTCGGCCAGCCTCTTTTTGCCAGGGCGCGGCCGCCGCTTGCACGGGCGGGCCGGCGGGCGTCGGTCGCCCCGCGCCGATTTGTCGCCGGGCGAGCGAGCGAGCGGTGGCGTTGCATAAGCGGCGAGGACGCGGAGAGTGAGTGAGAGAGAGAGAGAGAGAGAGAGAGAGAGAGAGAGAGAGAGATCGGGCCGCGGACGGCCGGCGGCTACCGCGCCTCCCCTCCCTTCCTCTCCCCTCCCCCTCCCTTCTCCTTCACCTCCCCGCGCCCGCCCCCCGCGCACCAAAAAGCGGAGCGTGGCGCGCGCCAAGGAGACGTTTTTGCGGCGCGGTGTCACGAAAGGGCGGGGCCCAGCCGGCCGCCTCCGCCGAGGCCCCTACGCCTAGTCCCGTTACGGCGCTCCTCCGCCTCCGCTCACTTCCTCCGAGCAGGAAGTGCACGCGGATGTGGACGCGGTCCAGCCCCGCTTTCCGAGCGGTACACGGCCACTTCCCCGCCGCGCCGTGCCGTTGACCCGTGCAAGCAGCGGCGATAATTCGATACGCGATCGGATGTTTAGGGAAATGCCTATTTTCTTCTAGCCAACTTATTTAAAGGCTGATAATATATCTTTGACCCCGGTGAATAAACTGATAAGTGGAAAAATTTAATTTTACAGGGGAGCAAAAACCAACTTGATACGCGATCAATAGGTATGGGATGTTTAGGGAAATGCCTGTTTTCTTCTAGTCAACCTTTTTAAAGACTGATAATATATCTTCGACCCCGGTGAATAAGCTGATAAGTCAAAAAAACTTCATTTAACAGGGGAGCAAAAACCAACTTGATACGCGATCAATAGACATCGGATGTTTAGGGGAATGCCTATTTTCTTATAACCAACATATTTAAAGGCTGATACTATATCTTCGACCCCGGTGAATAAGCTGATAAGTCAAGAAAACTTAATCTTACAGGGGAGCAAAAAAACACTTTAAACTAATGCTACAAATAAGGGATTAATGATATTCGAACAAAGCCTACATAAAAATAGTTTTCTTTCAATATCAGCTTCGTTTCACTATCCTTAATCCCTTATTAAATTCATTTAAACGTTGTTTTTTGCTTTCCTGTAAAATTAAGTGTTTATGACTATCAGTTTATTCACCGGGATCAAAGATATGTGCACGAATCATGGCAAATGATGATATATGACGAAATTTTTTAATGCCTATTTTGGTTTTTCTAAGATAAAATACCTTTTTTTGTATAAATACCTTTTTTTGCATAAATACCTGTTTTTAATTATTAGATGTTTCCGCCTTTTGTGTATTATTTTTATATACAATGCTAAGATATAAAATCAACCATAGTCCAACGTGACTATTCATTAGAAAATCTTCAATTCACGTCTTTGTATTTTAAAATACGAGAGAATTCCTAAAAGTATACCAACAAATTTTTCTCCATTTCCCTATTTCACAAATACGAGCCGTGTTCTGAAAACATGGTCGATTGACAATACAGCGAGAGCACCAAAGTTTGAAGTGGAAATAATTGTAAATTCTCAGAAGATTTCAGTGTGGCTAATGTTGGGCTTCTAAAATACGAAATGTCAGTCACATCAGTAGATTTTGAAAGATCCTTCTTCGCATTTAAACATGTTTTGTCTCCCAATAGTCGCAAATTTGAAATTGTGATCTTTGAAAAGTTGCTGGTAATATATTGCAATGCAAAGTATTAAGAATGAAATGAAGAAGAGTTGTAAATATGTAAATCTAGTTTTTCTTTAACATGAAGAAACTTGTTACGTGCATTTATGTTTACAAAACAATATAGACAAAATTAAAAACAATTTTTCATGTTGTTGTACATGTAACTTATGACAGTGCCGTTTTTCTTCTTATTCTTGACATTTTCAGTGCCTTTTTAGGCACCTAAACGATTTTTTAATGCCTAAACATTCCATGTATAGTGATCAAGGTGGTAAACCATTTTTTACATCGCTTTCCAACATCTTGACCATACAGCGACCCCTGTGACTTTTAAACTGCACGGAAAACTGTACGGAGAACACGTAAGGACAACACAAACACACACAAACATCCATACCCGAGGCGAGATTCGAGCTCTCGACCCTTCAAGCCGAGGTTGCTTCAGCCTTAACGAATTGGACTATCGAGGTCGGCTAGGAGAACTTTTGAGATGTATAAAAAAATAATAACCGCATATTTGGAACTTTAGTTTGTAATTAAAACGATTGTACTTTAATATTCTTGTTATGTTAATATTAAAGAACATTCCATTAATATTTCATTATCGGAGAATTTTATTTCATGACAATAGGACTCGTTTAAATATTAAAATTTAACTCGTATAATTCACGATCTTTCACTATCTTCTATAATTTTTAATTTTTTTTTAAATTTTCAATATGTACAATACAGTGTCTAAAATAAAACCGGAAATATATATAATAAATTGGTATAAATTGAAAAATGTCGGGGACTTGGAGATGATTATCCCGGTTTGAAACATGTTAATCAGTACAATTTAAAATTTTCCTCACGTCAATCAACCAAAGACCTGTATTTACGGAGAGACTTCTACCGATCATATTTTCCTGTCGGCACGTGCACTAGCATGCTTTTACAGAGAAATACTTCACTGCATATATGCATAATGCTTGAAACTTCATCGATACATGAGACTTAGAGTTATGATAAAAACTGAAATAACTCAACGGATCCTTTCCAAAACTTACTCAAACGTTCCTCTTCGTAATCCTAACGGAAATTACCCACAAACAATCGCACACAACTCTCGTAAATGTAGCAGCTTCACCAGCACTGAATGCTTTCTAACAATCCTCGGCAGGTTTTGCACATTACACATCTAGCGGCGGCCATGGCGATTCCCGTTTCTTCCGCGCCTTTCCTTTTCCGGAGCGAGCGCCGGGAGTTATAGCTTTACACCAGTTCCCGTTACGGCCTCCGGGGGCGCGAGTCGCGGACTGCGGCGGGGCGACGACGGTGCGCGGGGGCGGCCGGAGGCGGGGGCGATGGCGGGGGCGGGGCGTCGCCGGTCGCGTGCGCGCCGTCACCCTCTCTCCCGCACCCACTTCCGCCACTGCCCCCCCCCCCAGGTGCTCACGCCATCACCATCGCTGCTACTTCCTCCGCAGCCCCCGCACCGGAAAAGGTGAAGATTGATTAAATGATGTATTTATTTATTTGCGTATGCATTTATTTGCGTATGCATTTATTTGCGTATGCATTTATTTGCGTATGCATTTATTTGCGTATGCATTTATTTGCGTATGCATTTATTTGCGTATGCATTTATTTGCGTATGCATTTATTTGCGTATGCATTTATATGCGTATGCATTTATATGCGTATGCATTTATATGCGTATGCATTTATATGCGTATGCATTTATATGCGTATGCATTTATTTGCGTATGCAATTATTTGCGTATGCATTTATTTGTGTATGCATTTATTTATGTATACATTTATTTATGTATATATTTATGTATACATTTATTTGTTTATGTATTTATTTATTAAATTCATTTTTACCTCAGAAACAGTTAAAAAGTGTTTTTGATGTGCCACGGGGAGAAGTAAATTCTGTGCACTTTTTCATAATTCTGTGATCTCTATCCTAAGATATATACTACTTGAATTTTTAATACAGAAAGAAATGAGCATTTTTTGCAGGGTTTGTAAACAACATTATCGCTTCGATGTAATAAATTCTATTTTCAAGCGTAAATCAGCTATAAATTTGGGCTTTTATCCCTCATTATGTCCTTTGTGAAGGAATCATAATTTCTGCCGCGGCAACATGGAAAACGATAATTTAAATAACTATATTTCTAGAAAACGGGTACAGATAATGAAGTTACATTCATATTTGATGGAAAGTTGTATTTATGTAGGTGGCTCAAGTGATGTCACTGCAATGCGCTTGACCGGGAGGACCTAAAGTTCGAGTCCGGATGGTGGCAGTATTTTCGACATTGTCTACATAGGCCCAGTTCAGCCGTTGTCAGAAGGAGAATTCTAGCGGTCGGTTACTCTCATCAAAGTTTTCAGTGATTTCTCTGATCAACATGAGGCGAATGCCGAAGGAGTACCCTAACTAACAGGCCACGGACCCCGCGCGAACTTTCCTTCCTTTTACGTGTCCTACCCTCTCCCCTCCCCTACTCCTCTCCCCTTACTTACAGGCACACACATATGCACACTTCCACACATGCCGGAAGACCATTCCTGAGTTTTGATTTTGCCCTGGCTGGGGGGGGGGGTGTCACGCTGGTGGGAGATACCTGGTTTGGAAAAATCCCCCTCCAATCCGATGTAGGTCGCCGTCGGATCTCGTCATCCAGCAGGGGACTATCACCGCCACCTACCGCGATGAAAACATGCACTACACGTACGGGACTAATGACCTTAGACGTTGATGCGCCCAGAATGACTAAGTCAATCATACACCGCCCCACCTCTAACGCGACCGCCCCCCCACTTCCCCCGCCCCCTTCCACCACTAGCGCTACACCATCCCTGACTTCGTCCCCATCCCTATGCCCGTCTACATCGCCGTGCCCATCTACGTTGCCACCGCTACCGCGAACGCCTCCGCTACCTGCCACCGACCATCGCCATCACTACTGCTGCCGCGCCGCCGTCGTTTCCACTCACCACCACTATCACCACCGCCGCCGCCGCCACCAGCAGCAGCACCTCCGCCAGTTGCGTAAGGGGGCGGCGGTCGCCGGCGCACAGCTGGGCGGGACGGGGCGCGGGAGCCGGAGAGGAGAGGCGGAGCTTAATTAGGCCCCGCGGACCACTTGTCGCCACCGTAGGCGACGTACGAGCGTTTACGCAAACCGCGAAGACGCAAGAGAAAGAGAGCTCTCAACTGGACGAGGACGTCAAGGTGCGCTTTTCCCCTCCGATCTGCTAGAATGTTGGGTGAGGAAGGACGGCATAAGTTTTCAAACCACCGATAAATCCATGTTGCAGTATATTAATACGTTAAGCTGGAATGATGTTCACACATTGAGTAAAATTCGTCTGTATTGTATTGTGACCGGTTTTCAAGTGAGGATATGACACCAAATGTAAAATAGTGACATTAATGGAAAATTCTGATTTCCTAGATTCAAAATACAGAATATAGCGTGACATCGTGCTAACTTCAAACATTCTTTCTCTCCAGGTTTTAAGAGCAAATGTATTGTTGTTGTTTTATTCGTTTATAAAGTCAATAATTTCAATGAAAATGCAATGATTGGGCACTGAATATGGATATTAATCACACGATATAATTCCGTCATTTTTAATGTGGTAATTGCATAGAGTGTATCCGGATTTATATTTATATGTGGTATGTTATAATGCAAATTCAAAAGAAAAACAAATGAACTGTAATTTCAATCATAGATACGTGCGGAACTCATAACTTTGTTATGGGCTTGAAAATAGAATGTAAAAGTGAAATTAATAATGATAATAAACATGTTGTAAGTTATGGATAATAATGACCTATTGACTGTGTTTTAATTATTCATTGATGGGTTTAATGTATTATGTACAGACGGGAAATTGAAGACATAAAACAGAAATATAAAACTTGTTTCATATTTATTAGTTTATCATACATATGATGCTATATAAATTGAAAGTTATGCATGATGTACTAATAAACGTGAAACAGTTTTAATTTCTGTTTTAGGTCTTCAATTTTCGGTCTGTATTTATTATATGAACCTATTTATCAATGAATTTCGCAAGATACTTCGTATTAATAATAATAATAATAATAATAATAATAATAATGTATTTCTTATCCAATTATGCATTTGAGGGAACAAATAGATTGCATCCAATTAAAAAGATGTTTGAAGCTACATCTTACTGTTCTCCGACGTAGCAATGCTTACTTACATGAGTGGAGGACGGATTTGAGTGAAATGTCATTTTTTTCACTTTAGAACAATGTCTTTTAGTGTATAAATTCATTTTATGCTATGACAAAAGGAAATGACCCATTTTTACAAGCCATTTTTTCGCATTTTTTTATCGATTTTGGCTAATAAGTCATTTTTTAACTCTTGTCATTTTTAATGCAGTTTTCGCTGATTTCATCGATGTTAATGTCATTTTAATGGTACTTGTTTCAAATAATATTTACGAGATGCAACAAATGTTCTCCACAGAATTCCTAAGTACCGATACCTGGTAGCCTATTCGATTTCTTCGCCCAGACGTTGTAATGTCAGCCATCAAAACCTTTTATTAATCATTTTTTATTTGATCACCTTTTATTGATCAAACCCCAAAACCTCTTATTGATCATTTTTGACGATATTTCAGGTCATCAAAATCCGCCCCTACTTATGAGTATAAAAACTAAAGAGAATCATTATCGCTCAATGTTACTAAACACAGAGAGAATGCCAGCACTGAAATAAACAAGCAAGAGAGCTCAGTTTTTTTTTTTTTTTTTTTTTTTTTTTTTTTTTTTTTTTTTTTTTTTTGCCCCTGAAGAATTCAACCTTTCCTCCAATCGATGCAATAAAGTAGTTGTCAACCGATGCACTCCCTGTCCTTTTTGTGTACGTATTTCCATATCACTTTTGCCTGACTCTATTGGGAGTGGTAATTGGAAATCTCAATGAATGATATTTGCACTAATTTTTCTTAAAGGACTACAATGTAACTGGTAAGAAATAAAATAGACGCATGATCTAAAAGTGAAGCTTGTCATTATTGTAAATTCGGTGACTTCGTGTCATTCCTTCAAACTGACAGACTACAACGATAGCTACACCTCAGCTACTGACTTTCTTTACCGTCCGTTGCAGTCACGTTTGGTCGCTGTTCTCTTGTGAGTGGCAATTCCGATCACTTTAAACATTTCTAAACAATTGTTAGGAATTACCACTGATCAGGATTAACAGAATGATAAGTTGACTATACTAAAAATCTGGTACGAATGATTAATATTACAAAATTTAATTTAAAAAGTCGATATACATTTGGCAAGGTTCTCAAGATTATCTTTGCCCTCTCCTAATATTAAGAACAGGAGTTCCAGAAATGGCATATTCATTAATATTTATATCAGAAATGAAATAATCATAAGAATTTTTTTTAGAATAATTGTTATTTTAACAATGAATTCGCGTGAGCATGATAAATGCATCTAGTGAGTTTGTTAGAAATGTACCCAAGTCGGCACAAATGCCCAAACAATTGAATCAAGGATTCGATGTGAAGCATAAACAACTCCTAATCACTGGAAAGAAATCATGCATTAATTATAGGAAAAATTAGAAATTAAAATATTTCTTGTTGAAAATTTTAATTTGAATTAAGTGCCTATGAACTTTCTTGTAGACTTCCCAGGATAGTATTTTCAATAAAATATCGAGATAGAATTAGCACCAAAGTGATCATTTGCTTTCTAGAGAAGCTCGACAACCGACTATTTCGTATAAAAACATTCAAGTGTAAATAGAGGAAGAACTTGCTTATCATTTCAGCAAACTGTTTCATTTTTACCTCAAAGTGTGACGGATTTTTATATTACTTTTATTATTACAATAATAATAATAATAATAATAATAATAATAATAATAATAATAATAATTATTATTATTATTATTATTATTATTATTATTATTATTATTATTATTATTATTATTATTATTATTCACTATTACTAGCTGAATACCTGGAGTTTCCAAAGTGTTCATTTATCACAATCATTTTTTAAATAGCGCTCCTCCCTACCTAACCCACTCAAAAGCTCCCTTCGCCTGTCCTGAGTCCTAAAACATTTGGGTAACGTTTTTGGATTGCTAATCCAGTACTTTTTTGGTTTCTCTGAAGTCTTCGTGCAAAAGTAAGAGCAATAGATCCAGTGGTTTAAATGTTATTACGGAACTAATAGTCACACATACCTACACACATCCATTTTGTAGGTCAAAATTAATGTAAAAATTCTTCACGCGAAATCTCCACTGCTCGGTCATGATCATTAATTTAGGAAACAATTTTGAGATTTTTGTTCTAAATTTCGAGTGGGATTTCAGCCCCTTCAACTCTCCTTCTAGCTACGTGAATCTCATCTCGGGCCTCGATGGAATGTTCTCACAATCATTTCTCAATTCTTTGTTGTACTGAACCACATCCTCTAACATAGTGCATTTTAATTGTAATAAATCATACGGACTGTTTTAAGTTAAAAGAAAGATATGCTTTCAAGAGTCTTTAAAATCGTACCAATCATGTATCGACTGTTTAACCATTAAAATAATGTTTATTGTTGAAAAGCTGTATATTACCAGTCTTAACCAGGCCTTGTGAATCTACTGTGGTAGAACCTATGAGGGATTTTTTGCCTTGTGAATCTTAAGTGCTCCATACGTAGTAAGTATTACAAGTATCTTAAGTACTCCGTGCACTGAAGACATCTTTCTTGTATGGTTTAAGAAAAAATAGAATATTTTATATAAATTTTAGAAAAGCTTAGCCTGTAGCGTGCTACCAGTAAACTATAAAATAAAACAGCCAAATCTAAATTAAATAAAAATCCATTGGTGAAAAAAGGGAAGATAATTTTGTAAATTAAATTATGATACAGGACGTGACGTCATAAGAACTCGAATTCTTACCTGCTTATCAATCAAATAATTCACCGTACAGCAAGAATTTAAAAAGAATTTAATTACTATGGTCAGTAAATAAATTAAAGGAAGATATTAAACGAATGTAGACCACATAAAAGGGCTGTATTTAAAGAAGTAAAATAATTTGCTGATCGTTTAGGGGCGAGCCGCCGGATTGATTAGGCGAGCCGCCGGATTGATTAGGCGAGCCGCCGGATTGATTAGGCGAGCCGCCGGATTGATTAGACGAGCCGCCGGATTGATTAGGCAAGCCGCCGGATTGATTAGGCGAGCCGCCGGATTGATAAGGCGAACCGCCGGATTGATTAGGCGAGCCGCCGCATTGATTAGGCGAGCCGCCGGTTTGATAAGGCGAGCCGCCGGTTTGATAAGGCGAACCGCCGGATTGATTAGGCGAGCCGTCGGATTGATTAGGCGAGCCGCCGGATTGATTAGGCGAGCCGCCGGATTGATTAGGCGAGCCGCCGGATTGATTACTAGGCGAGCTGCCGATGATTAGGCGAGCCGCCGATTGATTAGGCGAACCGCCGGATTGATAAGGCGAGCCGCCGGATTGATTAGGCGAGCCGCCGGATTGATTAGGCGAGCCGCCGGATTGATTAGGCAAGCCGCCGGATTGATTAGGCGAACCGCCGGATTGATTAGGCGAGCCGCCGGATTGATTAGGCGAGCCGCCGGATTGATTAGGCGAGCCGCCGGATTGA
>BLKR01016354.1:0-30274 GCA_011170035.1 Teleogryllus occipitalis | reverse complement strand
AATAATAATAATAGAATGGTTGAATTTATTCCTGTTGATCTCGTTTTAATATTGTAGAAAGAACTATCTTTCTATAATAATAATAATAATAATAATAATAATAATAACACAGAGCATACAGCACATCACATCAGGATGCAAATTAATGGCCCATACAGATTACACCTATAGGCACAATCAAGTTGCAAATATTATTCACCAGAAACTGGCAGCGAAATCCAACCTACAAGAAATGACCTGCCCATATTAAATATGTTCCCGATACTGTACTTGAAAATTCAAACTTTAAGTTGTACTATGACAGAGAAATTATTACAGATAAAACTATTCACCATAATAGACCAGACATAACTTTTGTAGATAAACAGCAAAAGATTGGCTTCTTGATTGACATAACTTTTCCACTAACAGCTAATCTTCAAACAGCACATGCAAAAAAAAATAACAATGTATACAGAACTAGCAGCTGAAGTCAAGGCACTATGGCATCTCCAAAAAGTTCATATTGTTCCTCTGGTCATTTCGTGTACAGGAGTTATACCAAATAACATTCATAAAAATCTGGAACTTATTCAAATACCAAAATATACCTATAAAATTATGCAAAAATCGATCATCTTAAACACATGCAGGATTGTTCGAAAATTCCTAAATTGCGACGAAACATGAATTGACCTGTGTCTTGGTTATTAACCCGACACAAAGTCAAATAAAAATCCAGTGAATACCGAGAAAATAATAATAATAATAATAATAATAATAATAATAATAATAATAATAATAATAATGTAGCGACCTGTTATCTCGTGACTCTTTGGCAAAAGGTACGCGGGTAATTCAAATGTATAAAAAATTTGCGAAACTACTCATATTTAAAAAAAATGTAAATGACCTTTTGCAAAGGTCTAATTTTTAAGAACACATTTCCATAAGTAAAAAATCTATTATCAATATTGTGGTTTTACGAAGATAATTTTTTTGCTATTTTCGAAAAGAGTTAACCGGAAATGGACCAAGCGCCATTTTTATAAGAGTACTTTGTTCTACGATTAAAAAATTGAACAAGTTTTGAGAAAATATTTTTTTTATAATTACTTCACTTCAAGCAAAAATTACGCAAAAACTACTAGCCTGAAAAAAAACATGACTTTATTTAAAGATTTTTTTACATCTTTTATTAAGAACGTCATATCTATCGCCAATATTGTAGTTTTGCTTTTTTAATATTTTGTAATTATCGAAAATGCAAAGAATTCAAAAGTGAAAATGGGACCATTTACCTGCGCCAGCATTATAACCATTAGTTTAATGAAAATGGGAAAAAATTAAGAAAACAAATTGGAGCAAGCAGACTTTCAGGCAATAATTGTTTAAAATTTACCTATATTTTACGCGAAATTATACAAAAAACTACTCATATTTTCGAAAAATTTTACATAACCTTATTTATTTGATAAGCAGATATTTGATAAGCAGATAACAGAAAATTTCTTCAGTTTTGTACAGGAAGACGGCGAAAAAAATTTGAATTCTGGCATTCTTCGAAAATTCAGAGTTCAACGAAAATGAGATCTGCGACATTAGTGATCACTGAACCCAATAAATAGAAAGAGGGACTATCGTCCAAGTCTGCGAACCTTTCCACAAAAGAAACATCACTCATTAAACACACACATTGGATTAACAAACCTAATATAAAATGGATAAAATTACAGTACAGACGAAGCACAAGAAGTTGTACAGACAAAGAGAGAAGATTGGTATTCCCTTCCGAGTTCAAGATCATCAAGATCGTCAGCGTCTGCCTAGCGAACTATGATGTTCGCCGCGACGATTTCTGTGTACGGTTGCGGTACTAAATCGCACAGGGAATGACCGAGTGCTCGCAATGTTGACACACAGGGACGAGCGGTGAGACGAATGGCTCTTGCATCGCAATATTAAACGTCCATAAAATGTGACGTCGCACATCAGTGCGCTCGCTGCCTGGCTTGCAACTAGACGGCAGCGAGTGGGCTCGACAGGCGCTCTTTGATTTCAAAATGATTTCATACGTCGGTATTGCTCCAATTATTCGATTATTGAATGAAATTAATTGGGAAATATATATTCCTAATATATAAACAAATTAGGATTATCTGAGGTTGTGCAACCGTTTAACGTCAGCACAAACCGTCGCTGCTTAGAATCCGAATATTACTGATTACTGGCCAATGTATCCGAAAAGGCTGCCACATTTCCAAGCCAGTGCACAAATAGTCTTTTCACATAAGTTAATGGTAAACACCGTGTATAAAGTGCCGGCAGAGTATTGTTAATCCAGGTTTTATTAACTAAATTTTGTGATGAAAAAGAACTTAATTCAGACAATGGACGAATTCATCCTCCTTTGTGTTCCTCCTCCAATTCCTCTGACAAAATATTTTCATAGAAATACATTAGCCCACTGAACAGTATATTCGGAGAAAAACATAACTTGTTACAAAATGAAATGTCAACGTGAGAAGTTAACATGCTAGTACACTTTGTGAACATTTGCTTTATTAAATTAGCATTATACCACACTGTCAGTAGGGGCGATATTAAAGACAGATTCACGATTCCTTTAATTAGAATGTTTTTTTTTTCCTTTCAAAACTTCGCTATTCCTGAACCAAAATCGATACATAAACACAATCACCAACTTGGTTTCCAAACCCTTCGACCTTGACCTGCACATTTCAAGCAGCGTCACTTTGCTGTCGCTTCCATCGACATGTCAACTCCATCGGAGAACCATAACCACCACCGACACCGCAGCGTCAGCAACAGACCCGCGTCGCCCGGTGTCACCACCTCCGTCGCTGCCGCCGCCGCCGCCGCCGCCCCCACTTCCTCCCGGGCGTCCCCGCGCGCGGCCGACGCGACGTGCGCTTTGAAAGTCTAATGAGGGCGGGAACAAGGAGCGGTGCTCGACAGGCAATAAGCCTCTATTACGGTAATCCTGTCGGTCTCAGCGCCCCGTGCGAGGCCGAGAGCGACCGCGAGAAGCGGGGCGGGATGGTGACGGTGCGAGTAGACCCGCTGTATGCCTGGGACCCGGTAGCATGTTAGGGAAGGGAAGGATGCAGGTGAACTACAGAGCAGGGCGGGTGGGGGCGGATATGGGATACGCGAGGAGATTAGAGGCGGGAAGGAAGAGGTTGGGGTGGAGGGAGTTTATCTGAGCAGGGGGGAGGAGGCGAGGAAACGTGAAGCAAAATGGGGCAAGGTGTGGTAACAAGCGATAAGAATTGGGATCCAGTAACACGATGTAAAACGAGGCGAGTAGGAGCGTCAGGACGAGGGGGGGTGGGAGGCGAGCGTGGCGGGGAGAAGAAATATGGCGGAGGAACGCAGCAGGGAAGAGGGGGCGGAAACGACGCGGGGAGGGTGAATCGGGGAGACGCGAGGACTGAAAGAGCGAGGCGGGGAGAAGCAAGGCGGCGACGGGCGAAGCGTTTAGGAACGAGGACTAAAAGAGCGAGGAGGGCAGGAATGAGGCAGGAAGGAGTGAGGCTGTGAGGGGCGGGTATGAGCGAAGCGAAGAGGAACGAAACGGATAGGTGCGAGGCAGGAAGGAGGTTGGCGAAGAGGAACGAGGCGGGGGGGGGGAGGCGTGGAGGTGTGGGGGGGGGCGGGTAGTAGCGATGCGAGGACGAACAAAACGAATACTAAGAGCTTGCGGGGAGGAGCATGGCGAAGAGGAGCGTGGCGAGGAGGAGCTAGGCGGTGGGGAGCGTGGCGGGTAGAAGCGTAGCGGGTAGGATCGTGGCGAGGCGGAGCGTGGCGAGAAGGAGCGTGGTGGAGAGGCGCGAATAGGAGAGGCGCGAGGCGGGGAGAAGCGTGGCGGGTTGGAGCGTGGCGGGTAGGAGCGTGGTGGGTAGGAGCGTGGCGGGTAGGAGCGTGGCTGTAGGAGTGTGGCGGGTAGGAGCGTGGCGGGTAGGAGCGTGGCGGGTAGGAGCGAGGCGGGTAGGAGCGTGGCGGGTAGGAGTGAATGGGTGAGGGAAGCTTGGCGGGGAGGAGCATGGCGGGGCGGGGCTCTCCGGGGAGGAACGTGGCGGGGAGGTTGGCGGGAGGAGCGTGGCGGGCGCAGGTACACGTTGCCGCGCGGCGGTGGTGGTTGGGGGCGGAGCCCACCGCGTGCGCGAGGCAGCGAAGCGAGGCTCCCGTGACGCGCCACGCTCTGGAGCCGCGCGTGTTTACGTTGCGTCCTCTGTGGCCTCCTCGCCTCGCCTCGCGTCGCAGCGCCCGCACTGGGCTCGCGAGCCATCGCGCTGACGCCTCCTCGCCACGTACAGCGTTACTCGCATTAACCTGTGTTAGATTGTCACCTCTCACTTCTCTTTACCCTACACAACTGAATTATGTTGAACTCCAGGAGAATTCGTCCTGTGGAATGTCAAACCTTTCATGACAGTTCATTGAAAATGAAGGTCTATAGGAAAGGATGAATTAAATAAATTATAATCATTTCACGAATATCAATTTCGTGCTGTTGACTAAACTACATCATCATCGGAGTGGACGCGAACTAGGCGATTTCAAAAAGAGGAACATATAAACTGAAACATTCTGTAAAAAAGTATTTAAAAAAATTTAAATAACCTTATTTTAATAAACCTCGTTACTGTCCTTCATTTGAGAACAAATCGTTTGTACACTCCTCGGTTTACATCTTATTTTCCTTCCATTTCTGGCTGGAATACGCTCTATTTGTTAGTGCGGCAGCCTCGCGGATTCGCGATGCTCAATTCACAATATATTACGTTACATTTACTTGTGTCTGCGTCGACATATGAAGTAAAATGTAGAAGTTGATGTATCCTTCGGAGTTATTCTTTGATTGCATGTGGGGCAGGTGATGTCCTGTTCTACATCGGAATGATTCTACCTCTATGAACTCTCACTTTCTCTTCATATCCCTTTCCTCTCTCTCACATACACCTCACCACACACTCAACGCCGCAAATATGTGCTCATATTGAAACTGGATTTTAGAGATGCCGAACTGGACATCAATGCATGTTCAAAATCATTCAATGAGCAATATCGTTTCACATGAACTGATGTACCTGGTGCGAAATCATGCTGAGATTAATTCGCAGAGCAGTCACTAGACAATGGACCCTCCGTTAAAGAATTCTTCAATTCAGATTATTCAATTTGGCCAACAGAATCTGATCCCTACAATCACTCAAATATATCATTTTCAAACTTCCTACATTTTTGCGCTTTGTGTACACAAGCTTCCGTTCACTTGATAATTAAATGTTAAAACTGAAAAATTTCTTGAAGACTCAAAGATAGTTTCATTACAATTATGTACTACTTGAAATAAATGCTAATAAAATTTTAAAAACAAAATTGACTGATTAGTATCTGTTGATAAAGCGTCTGAAAATTTTTGCTCGCCAGTGTACTATTTGATTTTGAAAGACGCAGATTCCATTATATTTCATTGCCCAAGGTATGGTCTGTACGTATTTAGTTTGTTCAATTAGCATTTTTTACACTTATTGATGTCGAACTAAATTGGGGCGTGGTCGAAGAGTAACACAACATACGCTCACTTGGAGAGTAACGCAACATATTCACACTTCGAGGTATTAACAGTAGGCTCTAGGCTCATCTGGCTTGCAGAACGATACATTTCGCAAAGCATTGCCGTTTTGAGCGCTGATGTTTTAGATCCCTATAACAACTACCGTCGATTGATTGATTTGTTATTCCGGGCCTGCTAACTGCTAAGGTCATTAGACTCGTGCAGATTTTCATCGCAGGACTATTGGAGGTTTTCATTGCGGTAACCTAAATACGTCGGTTTCCAGGGATTTGCCCAACCAGGTATCTCGCACCAGCGGGCCACCGCCCTAGCCGGAACAAGCTCTAAGCTCCCGACATGTGTAATAGTGTCGTGTACGTGAATGTGTGTGTAAGTAAGGAGCGAGGATAGGACACGGAAGAGGAAGGAAAGACCGCGCGCGGTCCATAGCTCTTTTTTTGGGACACTGCTGCAGCTTTCGTCTGGTATTCGTCGTCGGAGAAACAACGGAAAACTACCGATCAGAGCAGCCGGCCGCTAGAATTCTCCCCAGAGAGCGGCTGAATTCTACCAACCTAACAAAGTAGTGTCGCAAATCATACCACCGGCGGGACACAAACCCTAGGACTTTCGGTCAGAGGCACTGCAGTGAAATCAGTTGCTGCCCTGAGCCAACTTTGTCCGTTAATGTCGTCTAGTTTGAACAAAGGGAATAGTCGGTTATGATTATCGGCCGTTCCACCCTACCACTGTCGGGACTCAAACCCTCGGACTTCCGGTCAGAGGCACTGCAGTGACATCAGTTGATGCCCTAAGCCACCTTTGCCTCGTTACCGCCGTCATCTAGTTTGGAAAAAGGGAATATCGGTTACAACTATCCGCCGTTCTGCCCTCCCGACCTGTGGCCGCCTTTTTCCTCGCCATCGCCTTCCGGCGCCATCACTTCCGCCCTCGACCGTCCTCGCCCCGCGCTCGAACAAACGCCATCGCACCGACGCCGCCCGACGCGACGCGACGCCGAGGTGGAGCGTCGGAGGCGAGCCCGAGTCGATGGCCTCGCGGCGGGCGCTGCGAGCGATACAGGACGTGACCTCCGGGTAATTTGTTTGTGCGGGCGGCCTCCCCGCCGCCTCGCCGCCGCTTGTCCTGCTTCCCCACGCCACGCCGTCCCGGCGCCCTTCCCGTCGCCGCGTGTACCTTACGCTTCTCTTCTCCTTCAATGCACTCGCCTCGTCCGCGTTCCACGTTAAGCTCACCGTCCAGCCCTCTTGCACTCTGTCATTTCCGCTTCCTATGGGGCTATTGCCTCTACTTCATTTCGATTTACTTTATCCTTCATCTTCATTCTGTTGCATCCTTTCTCATGCTCTTTCCTCCGGCCACTTCTATTCGTCTTTCCGTCGTACCCTCGTACCCTCTCTCACCTTACCTCTCCTCAATCCCTTTCCTCGTTGTTCTTCGTCCGTCTCCCTCGCTTCTTTAAATCATCTCCATTCTATTCTTCATCCCCCCCATTCTTACATTACATCCTCTCTCTCTCTCTCTCTCTCTCTCTCTCTCTCTCTCTCTCTCTCTCTCTCTCTCTCTCTCATATCCTATTTTCTCTCCGTGCGCTATCATTTCCTTTCCCGACCAAACCTTCTTCAATCTCGTTACTTATTAAACTCCTCCCTTATTTTTCCCATGTACAGTAACTTCATTGTTTCACAGTTCGCCTATTCAATTTTTTCCTTTCCCATTCCACATCCCCCAGTCCGCTCCCCTTCTTACAAACCTGCGCTTACAAACCTCGTCTTACTGCGCCGCTTCTACGTGGACTGACTTTTTCCTGCTCCTACTCCCCTAGCAATTCGACGTATCGCGACATCCAAGCCCATTCTTCCCAACCCCCCCCGCCTCCGCTCTCCTGACCGCGTCGCGCCACTTGTGGCACATCGCCCCCCCCCCCCACCAGCCCCTCCGGGCGGCCACGGGCCTCGCCGTCGGCTACGCTGCACTCGCCCCCTCCTTACAATCGAGTTTGCTGACCTCCGCATAACCCGATGGGAATCCTGCACACGGAGACCATTAATAAGCGTTAACACAGTTACCCATTTACTCTGTATCATGTTCTGTTCCGTTCCTGTATTGTCCACACATTCATTTACAAACCGCAGGTGTCGAAGTTTGCCTGTGCTTTTATTGTGGTTTTCGAGAACATTTCTTTTACTGTGGCTGTCAGTTTCGAATAGAGTGAGGTGACTTCCTAATATTTAATTTTTAAATAAAGACGTAAATTTAGCATTTCATTTACATCACAATAAACATTAACATTGCATAGTAGTTAAAAGAAATGATTCATATTTAAATAGACACGATATACTACCTATCATATTGTGATGCGTCTCCGGTATTTGAGGTTATTCAAACCCTGAAGCCAGATCACGGCATCCATCCTGTCCAAATTTCAACGTGAGTTGTTCTGACCTCTCAGTAACAGATATAACTCTGGCATCAGCGGTCACACACGCTACGTACCGTTCAACAGCATTGATCCGTGCCATGTATCTCACAAGTTGCAGGTTGTCTAGCCCCTGTGTATCACAACGTCATCTTGGAATTCGGTACGTACATTTCTATTAACAGATATACTAACGTCATATTACCAATGAGGACCGTTTCAATCCCTAAGTAATCCGATCACGCTAATCAGAAGCACCTCGACTAATCCTACACATTCCTTCCGAGTATCTGACTGCATAATAGGTAGACGACCAGCCCTAGAGATCTTGGCATCTGAGAATATCCTCGTCAGTGGATCTGGAATTACATACGCGAGACCACGGAGAGTAGGACAAAGGACGCTGCATCCCACCACGACGTTCTCAAGTGGATCGATATGGAACATTGCTCCGTACGCCGAATTGCGCTATACACCATGCATCTTCTCGCCCACGTTTTCGGAACAGTTACCACAGAAGCGGAACCTCAATGGTCGCACCACCTCGTAGTCTGTGGGTAGCCTAGCAGTACCTAATCCCTGGATTTCGAAGAAGCATCCCGCAGTCACCATTCCCCCGCACCTGCTTCCCACTTCCTTTTTTTTCACTTTTCGCTACCTCAAAAGGCCCGATCGCATCCCGATGTTTGGGGTCGGGAAAGAGGAAACAATTTAAATAAGTTTCCTTTCATGAGTAAAGCAAATAGATGTTCTCTTACCAGTGGAGAAAAAACCTCGAACAAAGATGAATGCGCCAGAATCTTCGAAACGGTGTATGTAATCTAACTAAAATATAATTATTTTATTTTTGTATATTTCAAGAGAAGACAATGACCATTGACACTCCTCGTAAGAACGGCTCGCAGTATACGTACAAATCAGTTTCAGTAAATAACATTCATTACAGTTCAATTCTAAAATTACAAGCTTTCCTTTCTCTATCTAACCTTTACAAAGAAATGACATGAGTAATACAAAGTAATGAACGGTCAAAGGGCTATTTGACCTGATTGTTCTTCAATTACGAATGCGATCATCGAACCACTGATTCCTAAGCGAGCTCTTCCTTGTATTCAGGAGGAAAACCCAATAGGATGCAATCAGGCTATGCCTTTTTGAAGAAATAGATACAAGGCTTAAAAAAGTTGAGCGCAGGATGCAATCCGGCTGTCTTTTTGGGGAAATAGATAAAATGCTTAAAAAAAGTCGAGCGCAGGATGCAATCGGACTATGCCTTTTTGGGGAAATAGAAACAGGGCTTAAAAAAGTTGAGCGCAGGGTGCAATCGGGCTTTGTATTTTTGGGGAAATATATACAAGGCTTAAAAAAGTTGAGCGTAGGATGCAATCGGGCTATGCCATTTTGGGGAAATAGATACAAGGCTTAAAAAAGTCGAGCGCAGGAAGCAATCGGGCTATGCCTTTTTGAAGAAAAATATAAAAGGCTTAAAAAAAGTCGAGCGCAGGATGCAACCGGGAAGCGTCCCGCCCGCCCGGGCGCGCACGCCGTGCGTTGGATCGCTCGGTGGCAACGCGGCTCGTTTCCCGCGCGGGGCGCGGGCTATTACCCCGCAACGACCAATTACCGCTCGGCGCGCGGCCCACTTGCCCCCAATCGCCCAATCAGCGCTCCCGTCCGCCCGGGCCCCGCACCCCGCTCCTCACCTGCAGCGCCGCGTGGGCACGCGGGAACCGCACCCGGGAGAGTGGCTTGCGTTGCCCTGCGGCGAACGTGAAGACGTTATACGTCTTCTCAGTAAGTAGTGCTTCCGACGTAAGCGCACGGGCTGCAAAACGTTTGACGGAACAACGTGTAAAGACTTTGCTTTCGCGTTGATACTCCCGGTCGTGTACGTCTTACTCCCATTACAAGGTAAGATTACGATACGTTATGTACAATAAAGAAAGAAGAAGCAGAGATGTTTAGAGTTTCTGCCTTACATTATTTACTCAGATTGTATTATAATAACACACTTTCTGAATATTTGGAGCTGTCGAATTCCTTTCAATTGGTAGATAAAGAAAAACTACTAAAATTCATTGCGCAAAGGATACTGATTCAGTAAAGGAAAACAAAGACAATTGTTTGTTTTGTACACCCACAAATGTAGCTATGTAATAAATAACATTAAGAAAGTACAAAAATATTCGCTTATGTTATATACCAAAATGACGAATCATTTTATTTATAAAAGGTCGTTTTCGCTAAGTGCAGAGGATGTGAAATAGTATTGTTTTTGTATACAAAAGAGGATGATAGGGAGTTCTGATGCTTTGGGTTTTTAGGAAAAACAGTGACACTCTCTTTAGCAACGCGGTAATGAGCGGGTCGGCTCCTGACATTTTACCAAGTCGAGGAAAGACTGTTGATTGACAATCAAATCCGATGCAATAACTTGTATTATAATTAAGTCTATCGTTTCTTATATTAGGATAATACGTTCTTGTGGGAAGAAACGAAAGAATTCTACAAAGTAATAGTCAGTACGTGCATAGGCGTCCACCCGTGATGCGAGTAAAGAAAGTAACGGATAGTAATAGGAATGGATTTGAACTTGATTGCGAACATTAGGCGGAGGACTTTATGAAGAACGAAGATTCTGTTGCGACGACGGAGAAGATTCTACGTCATCGAATGGAGAAGAGAAGAGCGCGCAAAGATCCGCGAATATATATCAAGGTCGTTTTATAATTATTACAAGAAAGAGAAAACTAGTCATGACCAAAGATAATTTCATTTTGATTAACGATGCAACAATTCTTGTTTAACTTTTATCAGAATCGTAATATTTCACATTATAATAAATTCCAATTTGTTGCTTTAAAAGAAAGCTGATTATCATTATTTGTTACGTGAAATCCAGTAGTAGATAATTTGATAACATTTTCAGATTTCTCGCCACTCCGTATGGATGGCAGATTGAGTAATTGGTTGCAGAGTAAGTAGCTACAATTATGAACTTCGAACCCAATTAACTGAGCTAGCACAACATAATTTTGGATGAGAAATATTAAAATTACGTAGGAAACATCCGAATTACAGTCGTAATTATTTCCTGGCGCTGAAATGAATAACTAAATTATTTGGAAAATAATTACGAGTGTCATTCAAACGAAACGAGTCATGAATCTAACTTAATTAATAATTCGTAAAATTACGAATTTTGCTGGTAGAGAAGAATAGGGTTTGTTTCAGTTATTGCAATGGACATAATGGAATCCCACTTTCACACTCATAAGGCAACTGTTACTAAAAGGCGTCAGGAGCAGGAACGAAAGCATGTACGTATGTTAGATACATTCTTGTATCCTAAAACTATTCGTTTTCCTTCTTTTTCTCCTTCAGGTGTATAGGCGCTGCCTGTTACAACCCCGTTCCCATCTGGTCACCCCATCTCTTCTTCGAACGGCCAGGATTTCTTTGTCCTTGTGGGTGGCGATTTAGGATTCTTTTTGTCAGGCGATTGTCTTGCATCCTTTCAATGTGCTGCGTTCAGAAATTAATTTTAGTAATTAATTTTCTCTTGAAGATTACGTGCCCCAAGTTCTTTACGAATTTCTAAATTCTTTTGTTACCCATCAGCTTTTAACCAGCTACTGATCTCAAAAATATCATTTCAGCACTTTGCAGTCTTGTGCTATATTTTTTTGGTCATTGCCCAATTTTCACATAATCGTATATCCACATCATTTTTTTTAAAAAAAGGGACAGAACCTTTTTTACAGATCAATTTTTTAACAGTTTTTATTTAAAACAAAAAAAATATTGTACTTATAATTCAATCAAAATCAATATTGTACTTTTGAAAATTAATTTTTTGCAATTATTGAAACATTATACAGAGATTTCCCCGAAAACGAGACCAGCACCTCTTTTTTATCGTACTTTGTTATATAAAACAAAACGTGAAGAAAAAAATAGAACCGATTTCTGAAAATAATTGTTTAAAAATTGTCTATATTTCAGGCACAATTGCGCTAAAACTACTAATATTTTCGAAAATGGGTATTTGATTTTATTTCAAAATATATCTTTCAAGAATAATTTTTTCTATGGAGAAAATGCAAATCTTCAATTTTATAGCTGTAGGAAGACACCGAAAAAAATTGAATATTTTAAAGTGTCCTTTATGCTATCCGAGAACAAAATTCTTGAGAAAATTAGAAAATGTGGTTGAGGGTTTTTGTAAAGTACATTAAAAATCAAAATATCGGTTTCAAACTCGCAGGGGCTTGAATTTGTTCAGATTGATTGGGCAATATCAATTTTGGAGAAAATTGTCTGAACGGTACAATCACTCTCGTTGACCACAGAGACCACACAGCTAAGCATACATTTACCCGTCAATCTGACTACAGACTAAGATAGAAGTAATTTCTACATCTAGGAACAAGATTTATCCACTTTTTCGCTACCAGAATCAGTCAACAGGAGTTTTTTTTTGTCAAAAAATATATTTCCCCGCAGAATTTTAATGTTCTCCCTTTACTACGGAAAATATAGTACGACGAGAGAGTAAAAACAATGTCGTTCGTTCACCGATGCAAATAAATTTTCTACAAGTTGAGAGCGAAAATGGTTTCCAAATATTTCTTCATTAAATTACGTCAACAACACCACACCACAATTCCCACAATTAATGATTTTCAAATGTTGCTAACATCGCTTTGTTGTTACTTCATTCATCATTCAACTTTGTATAGTCCGTAAAAGGGTGGGGAAGAGGTTCTGGACCTCAAGAAAACATGCGCAGATTATATATGCCCATATGTCAATACAATTTTTACTTTTTTGACGAAAATAAATCTAATAAATCAAATCACTTTTAAAGTAGAGAACTCATGAACCGGATTTTCCGTGTATTATTGCAAAGAAACTGTTCTCCAAATACGTAATGCCCCGAAAGCCTCTTCTTCGGGAGAAGGAAACTTCCAGAAGGGAACAAACATGTTGCTGAGAATGGGCGGAATGAATAATTGATCTTTGGGACAGCCAGGCCTTGACTTCTTATCTAACGGTTACATCCGCTGCCTTCGTCACCGAGGTAAAAGAAACACCAACGCCCTCGGGCAAAGACTCACTCTTTTCCGGCGCTCTTTGGCGCCCGGAGTCTCCTTCTGTTTTCCCTTAAGCCTGATACCATGTTTATATTCTATGACATGTATAAGAAAAGAATCAACATAACGCGGAACGTGAACATAACATTTTTCGTATTCGACCAAACTGGACAGACCACACATCCTCTCAGGAAAACGTTCTCACGGCGGGTGTTGATTTCTCGATATGTGCATCACATGGTGAATGACAATAGACATTCTGAATATGATGAAGTAAGTCTTCCCCAAGATTAGAAACTACGAGAAGCAGATCACGCGTTCTTCGTGAAAACTAATTTTACCACATCAAACCACCCGGAATTCTTATCCCTGGAACGGTTACGTCACTCTAGTTAAAGCACTTCCACCTCGTTGATGTCCCTTGTCTTCTGAAGTCTCCTTCGCTCTTCTGAGGGCTTGTAAACACCCAACAGGAGCATTATGAATGCGAAGAAACAGGATTTATTCTCATACCCGGGTCATCTACAACCGATGGGCTCGTCGTAGTTTCCTTCGAGAAAATGAGCTTTGTCAACACTTGTTTAGAGCCGTTATGTCACAAAGGCGACTGCAGATGCCTATGCAAAGACTCCTCACACTCCTTGACTTGACTCTTTGTGGGTTGAGGGAATTCTGATGTGGTGTTGTTGACGTTCTTCTGTAGACTCTTTGTCTCATCTCTCTTAAGGTTGGGCATATCATTGGCCATTCAAAAGAAGCAAAATGTAACGGATCGTTACATACCATAGTCTCAACACTCAGAATTTGAACGTATCGGACATGCTGAAGGACTGTACCTCTTCAAGAGTTTCAGATGTGGAGCCGTTGTGCTACAGAGGAAACTGCAACAGCCACGATAGTCTCCCAACATTATCGAGTTCCTTCCAGTATCTACCGCCCGTTTGTCTCTCTACTCTGAGGGAGTACATGGAAATGTTGAAAAGAAGCAAAATGTAATGGATCAGGATTTACAAAATTTCATGGGGACCATAAAATTTGACACTAAATCTGGACGGTCCATGCGTTTCTCTTTTGTCACCCCAGTTTGGACAGGGATTTATCGATATCGCATGATCTTTAACAGCAGATATCTAACTCCGATGGTGCAGGTCTTGCGGAAGATCTGTACCTCTCCAAGAGTTTCAGATGTCGCCGTGTGGAGCGGTTATGTCACAGAGCAGACAGCGGCAGCCTCGACACAGTCGCCCCACCTCCTGGACGCTCCTTGGCGTGTCTGCAGCCTCCTCGTCTCGTCTCGCCTCTCTCAGGGCTGGTAAACACCCGACGGCCGGGCGTCCGGGTGCGAGTGTTTCGTAAGCGGAGGACGTGAAGGATCACAGTCAATCTGCAACGCCCCGTAAAAGCGCCGTCTTCCTGACAGTAAAGATTGATCGCGCGGCCCCAAGCCCTGGGCCGCCGGCGAACGCAGTCGCGTACGCTGACGCGCTAAACGCTCGAGGGGCGCGAAGTAAAATGTTATCTGCGCAAATATAATTACGGCGAAAACTTGTTTAATAACGCTGATCTACTGATAACATTAATTTTAAATTCCCCGCAAGGACGGCGGCCCAATGAATTTTTGCGGGGCTCGTAAAAATTTTGGTGCGGACGAGAAAGCGCCCCGTAGGAATAAAAGGTGGAGTTACTGCGAGCACCTGATAAAATGTTTGTCACTTTTTTTGGAGGGTGGGTGGATGAAACGAGCTACGGAGTGGGCATCCTCGGTCGAGTTTCTCTTATCGACGTTTATTAATTACGAGTGTCAACTTCAAAGAGTTAAAGCTTGGACAATGACACCTTCACAAATTTCGCTGCTCCACAGCTTTAATCTTACAATAATTATTTTCCAATTGCGGAATACACATGTATATTAAAAGCTGAAATTTAAGTTTACCGCTGATATGTAGAAAATAACTAGGAATTAATTGGAACTAGGATATCAACCTCTAATTCTAAATTGTAATTCTAATTGAAAATATTCGTATTAGTTTTGTGATTGTCCTAATTCTAACTGTAATCATGTTTGTCACTGATCATTAGCTCAAAGTAAACTTTAATAAATATTTATCTATCTACCTATCAATAAGCGTTTTCACATCCTTCATAGATGTAATGGAATACAGGAATCAATTGTGGTTTATGATTATGGATTGATATGTTAAATACCATGTTTGTTTACCATTTTTATTAGAATTCAGGATAGAAATTGTGACGCCGTAATTAATTAAATAGGTTATTTGAATAAACTTTACGTCAAACATAGCAATTCATTGTCAACGCATTCTCTTTTACCATTTTCTCGGCTTTGCGTGTAAACTCTATTACCGGATCGGGATCACAACTGCATCCCACGGTCAACTTTTCCTGCCTCCCCAAAACAGGCATAGCATCTTCATGTGTACAAGAGAGAAGTCGCCCAGGTTGCAGTGCTTCGAAGACCGCACTCTTGCGTTTATATTTGAATAAAAGTACAAATACTCCTTTTAACGTCGTTTATTTTGCATTGCTCTTGTATTGTAATGGCCAGGTAGAGTCAAGAAACCGTGTTATTTTGGAATTCATTTGCATCGAATGTTTTTAATTTATTGGAACTCAAATCCGTGGGTTGCTCCAAGGAGGAAAAAGGGGCTACGGTGTTCCGCTAAATATGAGCAGAATTAAAATAATTACCTATATGTTAATGAGATTGCATACACAGCTACGCAGATTCTGCCACGTTCACCTATGCTCGAGTTTTCACTCGATTCGAGCGAGATTATTACTCAGAATGGAAACTTAACGAAATGGTTTCCTCCCTCGTCCTCCCAGAACACCACCGGGGTGCAATCTAACTGCTGGAGAGGCGGCAGGATATCAGCAGTATCGGCAGTATAGCTCTGAAGAAGGCCCCGCCAAGATGGCCGAAACGCCAGCTCCATCGACTGAGACGCGGCTCATCCCGGACAGCCATGAATCATATGACTCCGGCCGCGGAATCCGCTTCCCTTATTATCAGTCATGGTGTAATCGAATATGTTCAAAAATGAGAAACGACAAATAATTAAATTGACTTCTAATACCTGCATCCACTGTATTGATCTCTCTAGTTTGATAAAATTACATCTCATCGCAGATTCGAACACATGATTGCTCCTAAATGTTTTCCTGAGTGGTGACAATTCAGTCGTTAGACCCTGATTCCACAGTGCAACGTCCATTCCGGAAAGGAAAGTGCACGGAGTTGTCTACTCCAAACATCGTTATACAGCATTCCTATGAAATCCGGGTGTGGGCACTGGGCTTAGAAATCATCGCAGACGTGCGGGCGATCACAGAGCCTCACACGAGTATCTTGCGAACTGCATCGCACGAAGAGGTGGCTCGTGACTTTTAAGTGTGAGAATCGTCCAGCAAGGGTGGCAACAGTAACATTCTTAAACGATGCTTACCTTCCTTTATGTCTCATTAATCAATTCTGTTAGAGCCCTAAAGGGTGAAGGCTAATAGGATTTCAGTCTCCTCCAACTAAAGGATGGCACATATTTTCTCAAGTGTATGAAATCGTAATACAAATATATACATTAAATACTCAGTTGAAGTCGTGGCATAAACTGTTTGAGCCAATTCATTTATGAATACATTCATTCATTCAATCATTCACTCGCAAGGATAGAGAATTATGGCACTAATAAAGCATAATTCAGTACCATACTTCATAGGAATAAGGGATTTCACGACTTCATGGGTTAGGCAGTTCTGGTAATGAACCACTCATTTTATATTCAGCATAAATGCAAAATTCTTTACAAGACAACATCAGGTTCGCCAATACACCTCTAGCCTGCTCCTCCCCTCCATAGAAAAATACTGGTTGCGTCACTCATTATATTATTCCATTTTGGCTGAAAAGCACTCTTAAAGCAATGCATTATGAATATTACAATGATTCTTCTAACCTGTCGCGATTGCTGTTTGCTTCTGTAGTCGGGCCATGTATTCGTAATTTGACGGGTCCTGTCCCGTACAATCCTTAGATGCTACCCAACGAACTTAGATACTACCAGACTTCTATTGTAAGTGCAAGTTTTTTCGAAGTCTTGCAGCGGGGAGGGGGAGAGGAGAGTTCTGCCTATACATCAAATAAGTGCTGCCAACTACGACAATACAATGTGATTATTCTCGAACTTTTCGTTATTAATAGCACGTACCATATAAGAGACGATAAAAAAGGACGAATAACCGAACAGTGAAAAGAAACCATAAGTGAAGATAGCATGGTTAATAATATTGCTTGTAGACGTTAAAGTAACCCCTAATTCCTTAACGGTCATCATCTATCAAATAAAATCAAATGAGAAAATACGAATCGTAAAACCAAGCTGGTCCCAAAGATTATCGTTGCATAAATCAGTAAATAACACATGGGACGCGAAAACACTTAATTCATTCGAAAGGACCAGTAGACATCCTTCACAATCATGCCGAGTGAGACCAAATCTTGTCATTACGAGTAAAATGAAAGTTTTCGGTCAAGTTTAAGGCAAATGTGTGTATTTACTGTGGTCGCTTATGACCCTGGCAGTTCCAAATCAACCTTATAAAAATAAATACTAGTTTTCGGTCATTACATGCTGATTTGTGCCGGTCGATGACTAAGGAACTCAGACGCCAAGAACGCCTGCGCGAATAGTAAACGGGCAGTCAAGAGTCGCAGGTCACAATCCAACGTGTGACCCACCGCAAATGAAATTGTGCATGGCTCCTCTGCTGTCCCCCGTAGCTCAGACCAAGAGCATCATGTTATATGCCATATCCGCAGGCCGATAGTCTCGCTATACTGACAAGTTTTGTCATCTGATAAGTCACTAGGGCGTAACAAAAATGTTAGTCGAGTTCCGGTCGTGGTGAATATTTTTGAACAAATTTAATTATTACAATACATTTGTTATTCAGTAACAAGGTCACAACTTGCATTTCTTTACTTTTGCAGAACATTTCCGAACGTAGTGGCCTCCTAAAAGGTGTTAGGGTGGTTACAATTATAATTAGTGGTGCTAAAACAGCACGTGCTTTCTCGCCGGTATTTTCACCAAAATAACGCGAACAGTAGTCACATTTTCGAAAAATTCTACATGGTCTTATATCAAAGTCTATATTTAAGGAACAGCTTACAATAGGGGGAAAATCTCTATGTTCATAATTGTAGTTATTGGAAAACGCCGAAATTTTTTTTTGTATTTTTGCAATTTTCGAAAAAATAAGTTTTTACCGAAAATGAGACTTATACCATTCTCTTAAACGTCGTTCATACTATTTAACAACAAAATTTAAACAAAAACGATAGAGTATTTTTTTAAAAAAAATTGATAACTATCCAGAAACTTCATATAAAGTACTAAAAAAAATAAAACATAGATTTCAAATTCAAGGGGCCACAACATCAGCCAGATCAATTGGGGAATATCAATTTTGTAGAAAATTGGCTGAACAGTTTAGCCACTAGCGTTGTTCACAGACGGACGGACAGACAGAAGTTTTGCCGTCATTCGTGTTTTCGGTATCAAGGACCAACAGAACATGGATTCCTGCTAGAGGTTTTTTTTTCTAAATTTAGCGAGTAGATTTATCCACTTTTTCGTTACCAGGGCTCTGAAATAACAGTTTTTCTGCCGAAAATTAACCGTTTTTACTTTCTCGCGCTTAAGAAGGAACTTCTTAAGAAAAGAAAGTTATGTGCGTGAAAGCGTGAAAGAACGGTGAATTTTATTTTGATTTAAAGTTTTGAAAACAAATATTGCGTGAAACTATTTAATTTTCGCTTGAATCTATTTAATTTCCATTACTAATGATGAGAAGCTACGTGCTGTTTTAGCACTACTAGTTTCGCGTAGCATTACATAACTTTCTCTCTACTGTGTAAGCGGTAGTGAGACAGTAAAAATGTTAAAAATACTTTAATACGATATTTTATGCCTTGTACAATTCTTTATACATACAGGGCTGGAGGGGCACGTGTCATTAGACCTAGGACGACCAGAGGTGTCGTTGCCAGACCTCCAGCCTTCTACCGCTGGGATAGCTTCAAAGCCCGGCGATTCATGTGGAATTTGTGGTGGACAATACGAGTTCCCAGTAGGTTTCTACGGGGTTCCCCGATGCTCATGCATCTCATTGCACCATTGTTTCACCTTCATTCACATCATACCACCATAAACCCCAATCCATCAAATCATTCACATATTCCAGGTATGGACATACAGCTTCCACCTTTGTTCTACCTTCATTCTTATCATACCATCACAAACACCTATTCATCAAATCATTCATACATTCCAGGTATGGCCATGAGGCTTAGTCATTCGCATAATAATAAAGAATATCTGTATGACCTAATTGAAGAACCGCACCTGGGGTTCTTCCTAGCACTACATGAGCTAGCTAATACATATTTAATTGCTAAACATCAGGCGTCACTTCACGGTAAATCTCTCGTACGTGCGATAACTGGCTTTCGTACTTCGCCAAAATCTACGCACGAAGTAGCTTTTCTTGAAAAATCATCTCGGAAAATGCTACCAACTCAACTTAGAATTTCAAGCACTTTTCTCGAATTTTCACAAACACGAAAAAAATTCTTACGAAAATGTCATGGTAGAAAAATACGGGAAATCGAGTTTTTAGTCGGTGTTTGAACTACAAATTTTTATAACATCCCATTAAATAGTAATATTATGTTTACACGAATTGTACCAGAAAAATGAAAGCACTGATTAAATAAACATATATGGTCGCCCGAGTATCAGAAAAAGCACTTCTATCCTCAGAGTTGTGCTTATATTAGAACATCAAAAATGTGTTAGTTAAACCTAAGGCTTTATACACATGTACGTACAATTACATATAAAATATATACACAAATAACCACACGCAAAAAACAAAAATTATGCAAAAAAATATTATATGTTAAGAAAATACAATAGATCCATACCTTACACAAAAACTTAAACGCATCAATAAAGCGGAACTTAATACACATTGCGTTGGGTAACCATATGCAACTCGCGGGCCAATGGGAGGGGACCTCCCCACACCACTACAACACGTCCGTGACTAGAGCACAGTTGAATGACGGGAACTGGCCCAGCACACACGCCCACACCCATCAATTTTACATTACGTATACATTTTGTAAATAAACAGCAAAGAAAAAATGAATGTACTTCTGTTGAATTATACCTAGCAACGTAGGTTTGATGATTTCACCAGAAAACACGTAATAACGTCGAAACACACGTAGCACTTTATTTCTTATTACATGTAAACATATTATAAAATCCCTTTTTGGCTTTCCTTTAGTAAGTCAAGTAGTTTCTATCTCCCAAAATTATTACTGTTTTTGCCTGTACGAATTATTACCGGTTTTGCCTATTAAGGAAATTAAGTTTATTTTTCTCTCTCGTCTCTGTTCGTTTCAAAGTCTACCAGCAACTTCTCACTTCACAAAATTACTACATACACCGATTAAAATCTGCAGATGCGTGAAGGCTTAGGTGACAGTGGTTTGAACTGAAAGATTAAAATCATTACTTCTAACATTCAAGGTATGCAACAAATAGGGTGATGAGATAGAAGTCCATTATGGGGTAAAAATAAGAAATGGTTATTCCCATTGAAACTCTTACTATAACAAATGTTTAATAAATGTACTGAATGTTACATTACGAAAATTCGAAATCACAGCTGAGTAAATTACAAATAAAAAAGAAAGGCTGATTTCCAAGAAAGTCGTACTATTGAACTTACTTAAATACTTCTGGAAGAAAAGAGTAGACTGCCGAGGAAAAGATGGAAATAAGCAAGCGGCAATAAACAATTACATTTTAACTTCGATAAGGTAAAACGTTAATTCTGAAGCAAAGAGCGACTGCGTTATTTTGTTGTTTCTTGAAAATGCATTTGTTCGATTTTCTCAATTTGGCAACTCCTTTTGAAATTCTAAAAAAGAACGCACTGTGGCAGAAGTCACTGGGCCTGCGCTCCGTCGTAACCCGCCTCTGGATGACTCGTGCCTTCTGCAGGTCACCAACCTCCCAAGAGTCGCACCACAGCCCAGGCGACGCTCAAGCACCAATGTCTATAGAGCATTCAATATTAACCAAAAACATTGTTCCGATGGAAAGCGCTCGATACTAGTTATTCTAAATTCATACAAGTACCAGTGCTATTACTGCGATTCAAAATGAAATGAGATTAAATTATAATGAATTGAATGAATTGAGATTAAATAAATTATAATTATTCTAATTGAAGTAAACCGACACCGCCAGTAAATTTATTTGTTACTACACATCTATTAGGCAGGAAAAGGAAATAATTACATTTATAATGATTAAAATGGACGTATTTTTATTTACATCCTCGCCGGGCCGCGATCCAGCCCGTCCTTCTTTTCTTTTCTTTGCCATCCCCTCTCCGCTCACCTCGCCTCGTCATGCCACATCACATCCGTCTTGCCTGACGAGGTCCCGACCATGCCCCACCAACTCGCCCGCGACGCATCACAGCTCCGCCGTACCTAGATGCATCGCGGATTGCATTCAGCTGGATTTTGTTAAAAACACTATTGACGCAATTTCAAAATGAACATTTTGTGTTGACCTACCTCAAGCTAAGATGTATGAGGATATTAAACTCAGTCGAAAAGTTTTCACAGAACATAGAAACATACTTAAAATTTTGAAGTGTAAGATGTGTCATTCAAAGATTCATTTATAAGGTCTTGGGTTAGTTTTGCATGAATATTACAATTCGAGTTGTTACAATTGAGGTCGTAACATGAAATTTTTACGACAAAAGAAAAGGAATGGTAACAGAAGTACCTAGTTGGATTAGATACGATAATTAATCCATTGGTATTATGATTTTAGTTTTAATTGAAAAAAAACGGAATAATTATAAATTCATAAAAGCCCTTGCGCAATTATGAAACCATAAAAGCATTCTGAATGCGCTAATTGAACACTGCATGGTAACTTGCTTTTGGTAGCGAGAATTCGGTAGCGAATACAAATTTCGTTTAAGCATATTAGTATTCTTGAATTTAGTAGAAAACCTGTTCCGATCTAAAGGAGTCTTATCTTTGTCGATGCGTTCAATTATCAACGCACCTCTGTGAATGCATTTATAATCTCACATTGTAAAACAGATACTATTATTGGTTTTACACCACACTTATTCAAGTTACTCAATAGGAAAAACTTTCTTCAACAATTCCAAATATTGTATTTTCGGTGTAAGAGAGTAGAAAACAGTACCTTTTGAGTAGTATGAGTTTCAGAGCTCTGCACGAAGGCAGGTGGGTTCGCCTTCACGCAGGGAACAGAATCTGAAAACAGATTGTTTGATTCTTCGATCATGCAAGGAAGTCCCTCCTCTGAGAACGCCTCTCCGTCTCCAGGAGAATGACGAAGAGCGGAACGGTGCGAAAGGTGGTAGTCGAGTCTCAAGCTGAATAAGAACTCAAGCCTGTAAGGCAGATTTTGACGGAATTGTGTATTACGGATACAGTGAAACCTCTCTTACGCAGTGTCGGTTACGGAAAAAACTGATCGTTTGATCGGCCGCTTAAAGGAGGTTTTGAGAATGCCGACATCCCGTCTAATTTTGCTATTTGTAAGCAAAGTAAGTATGTATTACTTGTTAACATATTTTTGTAATACTTTAACCACAAAATATTGGAACTTTTTCGTTGGTGAACGCTTAAACCATTTGATTTTAAAATAATTTATTTTTTCACCATTTTTTCTATTACCAACGTTTCTTTCAATTCTTAGATTTAATTCACATCAAGGCTTCAAGTTGTAATTCACGCTCTGGTGAAAGTCTCAGCATGAATGAAAACCTTTATTGGTATCTGTTGAGGCTGCAAAATAGCTTCATCCGAGTTTTGAGAGATCCACAGCAGATGAATTGGGTTGTCTACAAGTGTTTGGTCACAGTTTCCTCCCATGGCACAAGGGAAAATTCTGAAAGACAATTATTTAAGAACTATTAGTTTACCTCAGCGTAAGAATTATAGAATACTGAAGAAGTTGTCAATGTTGCCTTGTCTTAGGCGAACAGAAGATCATTTTCTGTCGTAACTCTGGCGTCGTACAATTTCAGGCGAGTTTCCGCGCCAAAACACCTCTGCGCACGTAGTCTACACGGCTGTAAGGTAGCCCACACTACCAACATTCAGAAATCTAATTTTTCAATGCAATCAAGATTTGCATTGCTACTAAGCCTATTTACTGACAAGGCAATCTTCTGTGGAACTATTCGGCCAAAAAGCTCTCAACAATTGTCTCTCGTGGCTTCATATGAAGAAACGCATATGATTCTTAGTGCCAATGTACCAACGATGCGAGTTTCATACGAAAGACGTCTTTGCCTTTCTCTGTGGAAGCCACCCCGCGGTTTTTACAGAAAACATATTATAAGTCCAGCGCGGGACGTTCAAAATGCATGCCCTTTGCTGTTAATTAGCGCCAAGGAATTTTTATAAATGATAGAATTCCAAACACGGCGCCAAATTTGAATTAATTTTGACCGCCTTGTTGTGCCCGCAATGTCTGAAACAGGAATTAATCCCTTCGGCGAGATAAGCAACTGTGGACAGCACTGTATGTGACATAACAATGGAAGAGATACTGGAATGTGCTGAATTAATAGTAAAATCATCTGGTATTCCGCCATTTATGATGTTATGATTCACAATAGCATAATCGTGAGGAAGTTGTCATTGTCTAATACAAAGTTAATATAGAAAATATATATAGTCGCTGAGTACGGTTCGAGGTGACCGTCCAAAACAAAGAATATTTACAAGTGCCTTAAGGCAAAATGAGTCCAAGGTTCGAGGTAACCGGTCAAAAGAAAGAACATTTACAAGTGTCTTACGGAAAAACGAGTCCACGACAAAATGGCCATTAGTTGAGGTGGCCGCTTTGTGCTAGTCAAGATAGCAGTTTCAGCAGGTTTCAGCACATCTTCAAAATAGGTTGCCCGGTTTAAAACAGAGAGTGTGAATAAACTCTCAACGTCTTCCGTGAACAACCTTCTCCTTCCTTCGCGCTTCGGTGCCAAAAGACGCGCGAGTCCATGGGCGGATCCAGCCGATCATTCAGGGGAAGGGGAGTACATCGTAGATTTTTGTTAAATAATAAACATATTTATTATTTTATTGTATATTATTTACACCGCCGTTGGTGGCTCGTTGGTTAGCGTGCTCCCTTTCCACGGCGCAACCCCGGCTTCGTTTCCCGGTCGGGGCAAAAATTAACTAGAAGCTTTCCTTGCAATGTCCCAGTATCCGTTGCTGTGTGACGGTGAGAAGGCTCACTTCTCAGGTTGAGAAGACCAGAGACACGGCGTAGGGATCGGTATATGCTAACCACACGTATCCTTCAACCCATGGCCGCAAGGCCGACACACCGCTGGTAGGCTCGTAAAGAGCTGTCGTGCCAAAGTTACATAATATATTATTTATGTACTGTAGATATGATACTGTACAATGTTTATCGTTTAAATAATTACATAATTTGAATATAAATAAATATTTAAATCAATTTGGCCAAATAAAGGAAGGCAAACGCAAACTCCCATCTCGATCTGGTTTTTCGTCCAGTTTCCCTGATTCTTTGAGCAAATGCTGAGATGGCCCCTTATTTTGCTTCTGGACATAACTGTAACTTCATTACCTGTCACGTCTTCTAGAATTCAGTAGGAAATGTAGTTATTCTAATTATCCTTCTCCGTACTGTCACGGCAGGAAGTATTATTTCTTGAAGAAGGACATGATGAAGGATAAGAGCCCAAATATTATTGCTGATTTACCCTTGAAAATATATTTTATTACATCGGAGCGAATACTTTTGTTAACAATTCTTTAAAAAAACTCATTTCCTTTCGGTATTCAAAATTCAATTAGTATATGGCTTAGGAATAGGATCACAGAATTTTGCAAACGCGCACAGAATTCATTTCTCCCCATAGCCCGTCACACAGATTTTAACTTTTTTTGACGTAAAATAAATAAACAAATACATAAATAAACTCTATGCATTTTGAGTAAATGTACAGCTTGCCCTCCCTTTCTTAAATGTTTCTACTCTGTATTAATGTAGATTCAGTGGTTAGGCGGAAGAGCAGGCCCTATACCCTGAGCCTCGCCATTAATAAAGACATTATTATTATTATTATTATTATTATTATTATTATTATTATTATTATTATTATTCAGTTGCAGTGCAGTTAAGTGTAGTGAACGCGATCAATAAATTAAAAAAATAACTTAGCCATTATTTATGTAGCTTGTATTAAATTTTTGCATCACCAACATATAATTATTGGATATCATGACAGAGTTGAAATATCTGTTATAATACTTAATATTAGTGATAGTATGATTATTGCATGTTCGGCTTGTACTGTACTCCTTTATTATTATTATTGTTATTATTATTGTTGTTATTATTATTGTTATTATTATTGTAATTATTGTTATTTAACAGCCACCGGGTCACACCCAATTGCAGTTCAAATAAATGTATTATTATTATTTGGGGGCATGCATCCGCACCATCCGGATCCGCCAGCGCGCGCGTCCAGCTTCCTTCCGCACGCGCTGAGGGCGGCGCCGGCGGCGGCCGGTGCAGCGCAGCGAGAGGGTCGCTGGCGCGGCGCGGCGTGGCACTGCGCCCCCGCCCCGCCCCTCCACCCCGCGCCGCGCGCGCGCCGCCTGCCATCGATCGGGGGCGCCGGCGCTCGAGAGCAGGGCATGGCGAGCCACGCGTGCCGCCTCGATGGAGGATAGGGTGGGGGAGGGGGCGGAGGCGGCGACGCGTGGGCCGGAGGGGCGTCAACCCAAGCCGGCGCGCCGCCAGCAGCGCCACGCGCCGCCCGACAGCCGCCCCGCCGCCGGCACGCGGATGCCGCCACCACCACAGTGCTCATTGCACAGTTTACATTATACGGTAAATAATGGCAGGCTTCGTTAAACAACCTTAACACACAACGTTAATTGAGTGATTATTTTGTGTTTCCAGGAGCTTTAACAGTTATGGTAATTACTCCCGTAAGAGTAGACATCTTATATCCCGGAAGGTCGCATTTTCTCTTACCTGTGTGGAACGTGATATCCAGCGCTGATCGACACGTCGACTTTCAGGGTTTCCCACCTCCTGGTATCTCCGCCAGAGGGGATAGCCCCAGCCGGAAGGGCACCGCCATATTGAATCACATTATGTTGCGTTTACTCATTAATATTACCAAAACATTACGTACTCCTTAGTGAACGCATACCTCAGACACTGATCACGTTCTGAGACAGATCGTATCTGAGACTGATCGACAATCTCGGGTTAGTGATGGCATTTTTCAGAGTCCGTAAGCTAACTAGCAGATCGGTATCAGTTTCAAAATTCACGTTTCATTACTGAAGTTCTAAAACTTTCCTATTCGAGTTCGGGATCAACAGCTTGGTTAAACTCCGGAGACGGAGCTAGTTCACCAAGTACACAGCAAGTGTCCTCAGCAAACTGTCGTTATTCTCTCCGCGCGACCGTGCATCAACCAGCCGACGTGTTGCAAGGCGGGTGCGAGAGCTATGTTTTTTTTTGTTTTTTTTTTTTTTAAATTTTATTTGCTTATTTTCCTTCTTCAACATACATGTTTTCAAGGTTTTGAATTTAGATAATTTATATTCCCTAAATACTGTTTTTACTTTCTCGCCCCACTACGTACATACGTAGTACAGAGAAAATATTGTAATACGACGGGAGTGTTCAGCGATTTATCGACAGAAAAATTTGAATTATTTAATTGTAATGGTTTTCTGAATTTAATACAAACAGACACTACTTTTTTTAACAATTAACATATTTGAGTGTCGGTTTTTATTAAGATCAGGAAACTATTACAATTAAATAAACAAGATAACAGACGTAAATATATTCCTCAAAATCGTACAGTGTTGCGCTGATATCGTAAAAGTGGATAAATATTGTTTCTATACGTAGTAAATTACTTTCTCTAAAGTTGAGTAGTGAGAACCGACGTTTTGTGGATTCTTCAAACCGAAAAATATTGGCCGGTGCGTCTATGGTCAACGCTAGCGCCTAAACCTTTCAGACGATTTTTACCAAAATTGATATTCCCTTATAGACATGGACAAACATGAGACTCTGCGAGATTGAAAGGGATATCTTGATTTTGGGGTTACTTTACACAAAGCCTCAACGTTTCTCTTAAATGGGTCCAAATTTTTAGTTTAAACGTTTCCTTCAGATGGCGTAGAGGACTCTTAAAAATTGCGTAAGTCTCATCAGAACTCTCTTAACCCATTAGAGCCCATTGTTCCAAAAACGGAACAATTTAAGGTTTTTTATCCTTATTTCAAATATTATTTTGCCAATTCGCTTCAACTGATGACACGCAAATGCCACTCTATGCATGTTACGCAATAGTGCAGGAAGATCATCAATTGTCAATCTCAAATGCATGGCTACTCCAAGTTGGGCGCCCATTATCGACTGAATATCAATTGTTCAGTGTGTGGCTACACCACGATGGACGACAATACTGTCCAATGGGCATTAATTGTTCCTTGCAGATTGCTACACCAGTTGGACGACAATTGCCCAATAGACATTAACTGTCCAATGCGTGGTTATACCACGTTGGACGACAGAGAGCAAGTACCTGTAGCTCGGAGGTAGTAATTGGAGGGGCAAAGCTTTAAATCGTAATTTCAGCGTACGGTGAAACATTTTTTTCTCAATTCAATTCTACTACAATGCCCCGCTTTCCAGTGATATTATAACGTTTACCATTCCATATTCCTGAAGATATTTTGCATTTATATACGAACCAAAAATATTATTACTGATAAGTATCGTGATGATGTGTTAATGAACCCAGAATAAGCTCTTGCTTAATTAGAATTTTGATTTTCCTGGATATGCATGTGCATTGTTACAGAGTCGAGTTTAGAAATTTGAGTTAGGCTGTAATGGTCCCCCATTATCAGTTTCAGATAATCTATACATAAGTACAGCATTATACGTCAAACTACACTTAATAACAAAACCAGAATTACAACATTGACATCGAAGAAAACTTAACCCAAAACTACGAGTAACACTTTTCTCTGAATTTCAGCATGTGACGACACGTATCCACGTTTGAAAAATACTGCTCAATAACATCATTCGATTGATCGACCACCGTGACTACACATGCGTTGAACAATTTTTTAACGATCATTAACGTCTGAACTGCAATTCTGCTCAAACATTATAATTCTTCAAGGGTTTTAACGACTGGAATTCGATTATATGAATTTGTCCTTAAGCGTAATCTCCTACCTTCTGAAGTACTTCCAATCGCTGGGCTGCCTCGCACTGGCTTCTTTGATTCGAATGTCTCCGCGATGGCAATCCAGTTTCACTCGGAGGGTGGATGAAGGGAGCCACTTTTCCGTCTGCCGGTCGTCTCTTCCCCCCTCCCATTCCACCTCCCCTCCCCACCGTCTCACGCACCACTCCTGCCGCCGACCTTTTCGCAGAAGTTCTCAGAAATCCCAGACCCAGATAAGTAAATAAGAAGTTACATTTAGCTGGTAATGGAGACGCCGCCGCTTTCTCTGAAGCTTGTTTGGACTTGGAAATGGCCGAATTGTAAGATTATACTACCTGCGTGTAATCCCCTCGCTGCCTCTCTGCCAGACTTTTACGACTGCTGAAAATGCAATTCGCCTAATCTACTTTCATTATATCCGACATCTATTTCACTATTTTGGCAATTCACGCGACGAAATTGGCAGGCTGTAGAAGCTATGTGTGGACTAGAAGAATTTGGGGACGATTTCGATAGAGCTTACTTAAGCACACTGATTTATATTCGTGGTTTTCAAAGTTTCCGAATTCGTGGACTCTCGTTAGAAAACTGTTCGGAAGATTATTTTAAAGCATGGTGGCAATGATACTTATTTTGTAATAAAAGTTCTCATATTAATTATTGAATATAAGTTGTGACAAGTTTAAAAATAAAAATTATGATTTTCATGATTAGAGGTAAGTCAGAAAGAAGAAGAAAAAACGATCGTGTTTTAACGCATTTAGCAAGTACTAGTAACTGAGGAGAAAGTTGCAAGACCGCGCGCGATCTTTCCCTCCTCTTCCTTTTCCTATCCTCACCCTTACTTACACACACACTAACGTGCGCTACACTACCAAACATGCCGGGAGTCCGGTCAGGAGCTTCGAGCTTGTTCCACCTGGGGCGGTGCCCCGCTGGCGGGACATACCAGGCTGAGGAAAAACCCCGCTAGCCACAGGGCGGTAGGTCGGCGCCGGATTTCGCCATCCAGCGGTAGAAGATCGCCGCCACCTCTCGAGGAAAAAATGCATGCATTACACTTACGGGACTACAGTCAGATCTTAGTAGTTGACGCGCCCGAAATCACTAATAATCAATCAATCAATCAATCAATCCACTTGTAGGATATCAGGACCTCATAATATGAGTTTTCTCGACAAAAAATCGGAGTGATTTGCTGTAAATTACAACACTTACAGGCGATGTAGACGAGAAAATAAAATCGAAAAAGAAGAGATGGAGCGGGGGGGGGGGGCGGGCGGCGAGCACCCTCGGGTTTGGTGCCGCGGCCGGAATCGCAGTCATGTCAAATATCCGGCGGCGGGCGGCGGGCGGCGGGCGGCGGGCGGCGGGCGACGGGCGGCGGGTAGTGAGCGCGGGCTAATGCTAAGTCAACAGTTGCGTCGAGGCAGCGCACCGGGGCGGCCGCTGTTGGACCGCGCGGGGACGACTTCGCCTCGCGCCCCCCCCCCCCCACCCCACATTACACGCGCTTTGCCGCGGCTCATTCACACACGGAGAGCCAACGCACGATAAAGAATTCATACACTTCATACACGTCACAGTTATATCCGTATGGGATTGCATATCATGTCTATCAGTACTCGGAAAGCTTCCAGAGACGGTCACTACCTATCCGTTTTATCCGTTTCAACTTACCCTCCGTCGTTCAACGTGCATCTCTACTCGGCAGTTGCTACTATTCGAGTACCATTCCGTTACACGCATGGTCCACTT
>BLKR01016353.1:0-30293 GCA_011170035.1 Teleogryllus occipitalis | reverse complement strand
TATATATTGAAAAAACAATTATTTTTACAATTTCTCGCTGTACAAACGATTAACAGGCTTCTCTAATAAACGCTGTACGGTAAACCCATTTTCAACAGATAAACTTCCCGAAGTTTGCTGTGACATTTTATCAAAATATCTTGCCAAGTTGATAATAGTTAACTTTGACATTATCACATATTTAATATGTTGCAATTTTAACACTTAAAACACGCTTAATATAATCTATTATGTATATACACGCTCACCACCACACCTAATTTACTCATGTAATTGCACATCTAATTTACTCTGTCCGTTTACTGCCCACTGCCTCCGAACTGCTCCGAGCGTGTCAAAAAACCGCTCGGGAAATCGGCAACCGGAGCCCTTGGCTGGCGCTTTCTTACCAGGAGGAGGGGGAGTGAGTCATGCAACGAACGCACGCTGTGAGGATGCCGCTGGGTCCCAGCGGTTTCTTCGGCGTTGCCGCCTCGCAAGAGGACTGATGCGTCGGCGGGAGAGCGATTTAACATATCTCAACACAACAGATTATACAGAATCTTGAAAAATGTATGTCGCTGATCATGAATGTGGCCAATAATTATTTTTGAATATAATTTATCCTGACATATTTTTACTCTCGTAATTTTTACGGGCTACGGCCGGTAGCCCCGGTAGACCACAGGACTGCTTGCTGGACACGCTTCGTATAGTCTTCGTATTCACCTTGGGTTGCAACAAGTTCATATCTACCATGATTATTGGATGGAGATTTAATTGCTGGTGGACTGTTTTGTTTCAGAAAAGAAGCCAGAAGGTCGTCAGTTCAGTCTATTCGCGAATTCAGTTTTGCAGTAATGCACTTAAACATGCCCTTAAATTACTGATGTGCAAATGTTCATTTTACTTCTTTCATTAATTTTTTTCTGTTCCTTCTTTCTTCATATTTTCAGTTCGTAATATTTCTGAATATTTTACTTCGGAAGAATTAATACTTTCATCTCAATCACGTTAATTAAAGCTCATCTAAAATATCTATTTTAATGAGGTCAAATGAAACATTTAATTAGTTTACCATTTAACAACATTTTACATAAACAAGTCCATTACCTGTTACACGAACATTTCAATCACTTTTTCTAATTATAATTGTCCACAATCCTTCACCATTCTAATTAGTTTACGTCACGTATAAACCTCTATTTATATTACGTCCCATGTTTTGAAATATTTAATTTAATAACATCTTAGGATCCGTTTCATCAGCCATAATAACTTCATAATTCAGATTAACGATCTCCAGCAGAATCCTGAACACAGAAAAAATAAAACCAACTCCTTGGTTCACCTGGCGAGTGGAGAGGCAAAGACTCTTAGGCCTCATTCACTCAATGTTAACAGACGTTAACATAACGTAGCCGCAAAATTTTGAAATGATTTATTAAGCCAGACAATTAAAAATGTCTTGACGTAACCGTAGACGTAAATACGTAAATTAAAGAGTTCACAAACACCAAGCTTTGAAGCTAAGTTTACGTCGGAATTCAACCAAGACAAATCAGAGAGCAGCATTAAAGAAACAAACGCCCAACAAAATCCGTGAGAAGCAGATGAAACATCGAATTCAGATTGTGTTCAGGTAGTAGGATAATGGATCACGGGATCGGTCAATTAATGAATGACATTAGTTTGCCAACGTTTCGGAATATTTAATTCCTTCACAAAACATGAATGAACATACATGTAGAAAAATAATTACACAGATAACTAAATAAATACATTATTGTTCATTCATGTTTTTTTATGTTGTTGTTCAGAAGAGTTTGTCCTTATTTATTGTGATTGTGTTTTTTGTTTGTTAGCCCTGATGAAGGAATTAAATATTCCGAAACGTTGGCAAACTAATGTAATTCATTAATTGACCGATCGCGTGATCCATTATCCTACTACTTATTAACGGTCGTGATTTCTACAATGGTGTGTTCAGGTAGTTTGTGGTTATGTCAATTCATTACTGTTATGTCGCGAACTAGTTTGCGAACGGTTCTGTTGCAAGTAGTGAATACAAAGAAAGAATTTGGACCATTTTTCTTGTGCTACAACTTGCCACGGCGCATAAAATAATTACGTTACGCTAAGTTTACGGCATAACGTTACGTTTACGTTTGCATTGTGAACGAGGCCTAACTCATTCGCTGGAGGAAGTCACTGCGACTCCGAAGGCAGCCGCGCACGTGGGCGGACGGAGGAATGTGGGCGTGCGGAGGGGGCAGCGGTGCGGTGGTGGGGGTGTGGAGGGGAAGGGCGGAGGGGGTGGAGAAAGCGACGTCGCCTGTATGTGGCCGGCTTGCATCTCGCGGCCACTGCACTACACTGGCCACATCAGGCATCGTACAGATGCGTTCCTGTTTGTTGGCGAACTGACAAAATATACAATTCGAGAAGTTAGAAAGGATTTAGAAACCCACATTTGCATGAGAAAACGTTCATCTTAAAGCCACAAACTCAGAGAATCAGGAACTTAGGAGTTACATGTTTAGCATTGCATGACAAGGAACTTCCTTTGCAAAATTAGAAAACAAAGGAATTTAGAAATAAAATTCAGTAAAGTATTATTTCTAGCCTAAGTTGACATTCGAAGTTTCAGACTGCTGCATTTCATTCATTTATATAATATAGAATATTATAGCATTTTATTCTAATGATTGAAACGATATTTTCAGTTCCACTACATTATTTCCCTGTAACTTAATACAGTAATAAATATCAATTATGAATGTACCCAATCCCATTAATTCAATTTATTCGTAGTACATTCACGGCATGGCGTTTCGAAGTATTTCTATCCCCAATGACATTCCGAGTGGCCTATTCATGAGAATGCATATGATAAATGGACATAAAATGTTTATCGCTCCAAAATATATATGAATTTCCACGAGAAACCTTACAAATTTCATAATTAATCTCGTAATAAAACATACCAATCAATATTCCGATAGTTTAACAAAAGTACGCCCCGCTAGGCTGAAATACACGATGCACGATCACACGTTGCATTATTCCTTAGATAAATATACCTATATTTTAGCTGTGATTTATTCTAATTATCAGGCATTCCGCGAAAGGATCTGAATGAAAAATAACGTTATTAATTCAAAATGGACCTATTGGTTAAATGTGAATTTTCATATAATTAATATACAGTATATGAAGGGTAGAACGAATCTAAGTTATTGGATTTACTTATTTTTCCCTTTGTGCATTACGCTTACGCTATTACTGTTACAACACAAGAATGTCATACATTTCCAATATCTACACGTTTTTTAAGTGTTTCATAGAAGTTTTGTACAGGAAAAAGTTTTTTCTTGAAGAAAAACTAAGCAAAAAACTGCTTTGAAGCAATATTATATGACTAAATTTCCTTCACCTAATGAATATTTAATCCTCAAGACACACTCACTCCCTGGAACGTCATTGACCTTACTGTCATAACTGGCAATCAGCCAATTCTACAAGCATTCAGAATGCAATGGATGATTTCTGCATTCTCTTCAGACGACATACGATTTACTGTGGATTGTACAATCAGTTCTCGTTATTGTAGTTCGTTAGTCCGGTATTTTCGAAGAACATATATATCAATATTAAGAAATAACATCGCAAGGAACAAGAACAAATGTTAACATTTCATTTGAGAAATGAGAAAGTAAATTGCATTCCGTGGGGATGAGGTCACATGTTGTGAGCTGCTAAAAAGCATAAATAATACGCAAAATTCACATCCTTGTAAATCTTACCCAACAAGATTACGCAGTTTAACTTCTGAGATGTGACATTTAAGGAGTTAAGAAAGTGTCATAAATTGCGGACTTTACAGAACTATGTGTACATCTAATCTAACGATAGGACAAGTCCCATATTCGGCTTACAGCCCGTAACGTGACGAGCTGAAGAAAATAAAACCCACCGAATACCACGCGCTTAAACTGACACGACCTCAAAAAAACGCCAGGCTCATCACGCCAGAAAGTACCCCATGCTCACAGAAATCTTGCCAGCGAACACGACCACACGCCACACAATACTCGGCATTAGGCAGCGGCATACCTAGACGTGCATCACCCAGGAAACGCCGCCGTAAAGATGTAAGACGTGTGTAATCGAGTGCGGGTTTTGTGCGCGGCACCGGACACCGAGACGGGGCTCATTCTCGCGCCGTAAGCCGACAGTGTGGCCAACGCGATTTACAGGCTGACACGCCACAAAACCCACGGAGGCACCGCCCCCTCGGAGACGTTCTGGCTATTAGGGCGGCCGGTGGCAGCAGATCGGAGATACCCGTCTCAATTCCCTGCGGGAGGAGGGGGCTGCACGGACCCATTCACGGCCGATGTTTGATGAGGGAGGGGTTGCGTGCCGGGGCCTAAGGGGGAAGAGACTTCTTGAGAGTGGAGGTAGATGAAAATGTTTCTCGAGTCTAAGAGTGTCTTTGTTATATCTGAAGGGCCCGATGCTGGAATGAAACAATTTTTGTCTACACGGAAAAAGAAGATAAGGAGGACTGAACATGATAGTACGCTCTTGTGTGTTATGCATTGTCTTCTTTTGACCGAATAATACGTGTTTCAAGGTGGGAAAAGTCCATTTTTACATGATATAGTACACTCATTATCAGTGCGTACACATTACACGATTTTTAATTCATGAAGTTTCAAATATAATGCGATGACCATCTTTTGTCTAAAGTTTAACACGAAACTAAAACCTCACGGAACCCATGTACAGTCAATATATGTATAATATACGGAGAGGTCACCTTTCAGGACCCAAGGGAGAAGGACGGTTTTGAGAGAGGAGGTAGATGAAAATGTTTCTCGAGTCTAAGAGTGTCTTTGTTATATCTGAAGGGCCCGATGCTGGAATGAAACAATTTTTGTATACACGGGAAAGAAGAGGAAGATAAGGAGGACTGAACATGAAACGTACGCTCTTGTGTTATGCATTGTCTTCTTTTGACATAATAATACGTGTTTCAAGGTGGGAAAAGCCCATTTTTACAAGATATAGTACGCTCATTATCAGTGCGTACACATAACACGACTTTTAATTCATGAAGTTTCAAAAATGTGATGACCATCTTTTCTCTAGTTTCACACGAAACTAAAACCGCACGGAACCCATGTACAGTCAATATATGTATAATATACGGAGAGGTCACCTTTCAGGACCCAAGGGAGAAGGACGGTTTTGAGAGAGGAGGTAGATGAAAATGTTTCGAGTTTAAGAGTGTCTTTTTTACTTCTGAAGGGCTCTCCGCTCGAATGAAACGATTTTTGTGAGGGGAAGAATGATTGAAAGGCAAGGTGAAGTGAGACTGATGATAACGAGAATGTTCGAGCAACATACACTGAACTACTTTTTATGGAATAATCTATTCATAAATATTGTAATTTACATTACCATTAAGGAATTATATTTGTACGTCATTTGGTTTGTCTCAACAATAATTGAATATTAGTATTTTTCAAACATATGATAAGGAATTACATACTTGGAAATATGAAGAATTAACTTTCTTTAGACCACTACAAATATGCCACTCCAGTGGCTACCAACATCAGCTCCAATAGTATCTGATGAAATTGGTATCTTAGCGTAATGAGAGAAAGATTGTATATACAATATCTAAAATCATTATACAATTATTATACAAACACTTCCAGTTCTGGAAACTGGCATGCAATGTTTCATGGCCATGATCTCATCTCGTCTGGTACCCTTGTTTCGCAAATAGGACAATAGAGACAATTTGAGTACAATCATCTAAATCAGAACGTATTCATGTGACAACCGATATATTAAACCTTTCTCCCCCTACCCTCAAACAGGTTGAGTTAGCTCAGGGCCACAGCTATTGCCACTGCAACAACTTTGATTGAGACGTTCTTGCGCCTAAGTCTAGTCCGTCGTGGAATTTTCGTCACTAGCTAAATCGCAAGGTCGAATTACATCGCTCGCTGTCGGAGTAATCTAGCGGACTGTTACGCTGACCAACCTTACTTCCGTGGTTTCTACGATAATCAGACGAATGCCGGAGCTGTACTCTAACAAACGGTCCATGGTCCTCGAACGATCTTTCCTTACTCATCCTTGTCTCCACCTCCCCCCTTCAACACAGGCACACACACACACACACACACACACACACACACAAACACAAACACAAACACAAACACACTCAAATACCCATACTTTCTATTACCACTCATGTCGGAAGACCAATCGGGCACATAGAGTTTGTCCCGTCTGAATCCCCTTCGAGCAACGAACAGGGCTCTGTTCCATTGGGTGAAGATACCTGAAGGAGGGAGATTTAGAATCCATCGTGTAGGTCTGCGCTAGATCTCTCGTGTAAGCGGTGGAGGAACACCGCCACCGCTCGAGTTATAACATTCAACTCGCACAAGCCTAATGACCATGCCAGTTAGCGCGCTCGGAAACACCAACCGATCAAACCCCTCTTCAACCGCATTCACCTGCGATGGCAGCACCGTCAACACGTCTCTCCAGAGAACCTGTGCCGGGCTGTACGTCCGCGGCCACGGTCGTTTTCGGGCCCAAGCGACGGGCAGCGGCGGCGAACCGATTCGCCGGTGTGTACCCAAGGAGGGCGGGTGAGGGAGATCAACAGGTACACACACCTCCGTGCTCAGTCCGTCCTCCGCCCTCCGTTCCCGGCCGGGCGCGCGTGGGCTAACATTTGCGTGCCCCTCCCCACCCAGCGCCCGCACCCGCACCCTGGCCGGTCACGTCGCGCCGCCCCGCGCCGCCCCGCGCCGCCCCGCGCCGCCCCGCGCCGCCCCGCGCCGCCCCGCGCCGCCCCGCGCCGCCCCGCGCCGCCCCGCGCCGCCCGCCTTCGCTATGCGGCCACGTGACGTCCCCTCCTACGCGAATGCTGTTTATTAAGGGTAATTCACGTAGGAGAGGTTGTCACGGGGACATGATCAGAGTGACAGGAAGGGGAAGGGGTTAAGATTGGATTGATTAGTGAGTGATTGTTGGTGATTCCGGGCGCGTCAACTAACGAGGTCATTAGTCCCGAAGGGGAGTGTATTTTTACAGCAGACGATGGCGAAGATTTTTCCCCGCTGGGTGGAGAGATCCGGCGCCGACCTACCTTCGACCAGCGGGGTTTTCGCCGACCAGCATCTCCCCCAGTGGGGCACAGCCTCAGCTGGGACAAGCTCTAAGCTCCCGACCGGTCTCTCGGCATGTGTGGTGCATGTTAGTGTTTGTATGAGAATGAGGTGAGGGTAGAACGAGGAAGAAGAAGGAAAGAAACCGTGCGATCCGTGTCCTATTATGGTAGTGCTCCGGCATTCGCCTGGCGTTGATCGGAGAAACCACAGAAAACTACCGATTAGAGCAGCCGGCCGCTAGAATTCTCTTTCAGACAGCGACTGAACTAGACCTAGCTGAAAAGCTAGTGTTGAAAATCCTGTCGCCGTCAGGAATCGAACCTAGGATCTCCTTGTCAGAGACACTACAATGACATCACCTGATGGACCGAGCCACCTCTCCCCGAGTTAAGATTAGAGAAAAAATACAATCATGAAATAGTTGTAAGTTAAAGTATCGGTTTAATTACTTAATTATTCACTGTCACGGGTCAAGCTCTAAGCATTCGACATGTAGTGCTTGTAGTGCTTACTCTTATTAAGGGCGAGTAAGATGAGAGGAGGGGAGGAATGATCACGAAGGAAAGATTGCATGTGGTTCAAAGCTCGTTTCTTAGGCTACTGCTCCGGAATTCACCTGGTCTTGATAGGAGAAACCACAGTAAACTACGTATCACAGCAGTTGATCGTCAGAATTGTCCTCTTAAGTATTTGAATTCGATCGATCTATGAAGATAATGTAAAAAATTCGTCACTTATTCTTTCTCATTGCTTCTATATCCACTATAATCTACGTCTCTGTGCTTCCTCGCTGATTGTCCTGTTTTATCCCCTCCTCTCTCAACCATGTACCGTTCCGCCTAGCTTCACTCTATCCCTGGCCGGCCCGCCTCAGCCTTGTGAGTTTCGGCCGACCTCAAGATCGCTTCACCTCTGACTCGCGCCAACCACGTCCCTCCTCGTTCCTTGTGCCGTCCCATTCCGTCCCACCTCACCCTTCCTCTTCTCGCCCTGTCCCGTCTCCTTCCTGATCTGTTGCGACCCATCCCATTGCAACCCAGTCCCCTTCGCGTTCAACCGCAATCCTCCCCGCCCCAACCCCAGCCCCAGCCCAACCCCCTCTTCGGTTCAAACCCAGGCCACTCCCCTCTCCGATCCAACCCAATCCTCTCTCCGTCCCACCTCAATTCCGTCGCTGCCCCAGCCCCAGTCCCAACCCCCTCCCAACCCCAGCTCAACCCCCTCCCCGCCTCAGCCACAGCCCAACTCCCTCTCCCCCCAGTTCCAGCCGCACCCCGTCCCCAACCCCAATCCCAGCCCAACCTCGTCCCCGCCCCGGCCCCAGCCCAACCTCGTCCCCGCCCCAGCCTCAGCCAAACCCCCTTTCCCGCCTCAGCCCAACTCCCTCCCCGCCACAGCCCAACCCCATCCCCGCCACAGCCCAACCCCATCCCCGCCACAGCCCAGCCCCATCCCCGCCACAGCCCAACCCCATCCCCGCCATAGCCCAATCTCCTCCCCGCTCCTCCCCAACAACCTCCCCACCCCAGCTCGTTCCATCTCCGCCTGGCCCCGCGTCTACCCCGCCCGCGCTCCGCTCGGCCTCCATCTAAACTAATTTGGGCGGCGACGCGTGGCGGCGCGCGCGAGCGGAGAGCCGGGCCGGGCCGGGCCGGGTCGGGTCGGGCGGCATATTGATTATGGGCTCTGATGAACCTCCGGGAGATGTTTGCTCAGACGCGGGCGGGCCGAGCTGAGAGAGCGAGGGCAAGGGCGAGGGCGAGAGCGAGAGCTGGGGAAGGGGTCGCCGGCCCTCAAAGGGCAAGAGAGCGCCGGGAGCGAGGTGTTGTCAAAGCGACAGCGATACTCATCGAGCACAATGTCCGCTAAGGCGTCGAGCGGGAGAGCGTACGATTCGACGGGCAGGGAGGACGGGTGCTGTGAAAATAGAGGCTTTATTTTTGTACGCGGAAGGGAAGAGTTAGCTTCTGCTACAAGCGTATTCCATTAATCGGGTTGCCTAATGTAGTGTGTCCAAAAAGAAGGAAACTATTATAGATGAAAGGGTGATGGGTGTGTGGTGTAGACGTACGAGGGAATGTAACACAAAGGGGGGATATGACCCACTATCTCTAATAATGACTGCCGTAGTTTTTATTTTTAAAAAAATGGAGTAAAAATACTTTAATTTAATTAAGACTACAGGGTGAGTTCTAGTCTTTAAACCATATTTTGGAACGAATTGAAGGCCATTAATGAAAATAAACAAACAATATATCGTGGTGATGGAAGGCACACGATATATGAAACAAAAAGTTTGGTTGAATGGAGTGAGAAAAAAAAGTTGCAATAATAGTCAAGATAATCTAAAGAAAATTGAAGCATTCTGATGACTGAAATTGAACGTGTCGGGAGCGTATTTCAAAGAAACGAGGTTGATACTCAGTAAGAGGTTCATAAACTTCAAAAATAGCTGAAGTAACCGGAATGAATCTTCATGTCGATCAAACTGTATTATTTTTGTGATTGTATGAAATGAAATTCTAGCACTCAAACAGTTTGCTTTGTATCATGCTGAGTTCTGAAATTGGTAGGCCAATATCGACTAACGAAGGTAAATTGGAGGATTATGCCAATTACATCTCAAAATGTAAAACGTATGTACGTATTTCTCACTTGACCAGAGCACTACCCGCATAGACCATCAATCAAAAGTAGTAATAACGACAATAGACAACGACTAGAAGCAGAAATGCTGTAGGTGCGACGAGCACAATCGATGGAACGCCACTAGCTCGGGGGGAGGGGGTCGTCAAGCAGAGAGTTCTATAATCTACTCCTCATCCCAAGTGGAGCTTTGGGGCCACGCGCTGGAGCAAGCACTTTGTCAAATGAACCGGGAGGTCAATTCCGGCTCCGTTACATTACCTAATTTTACATGAATCTATTCCAGGGGTCCGGTTACTTCACTTACTCATCCAAAGAAAGTCTTTAATCGACTAACACTGGTCGTTAAAAACCACTACTGAACCGGCACCAGAGAAATTTATAGAGATGCTTTTCAGCAAAATCGATGTGGGACTTAACGTTGCATTAAATGCCAAACTGTTTCAGCACTCAAACAGATTACTCATAATCAATCAGAGCTCTAGGATTCGTGCTCTTTAAATGTCAATTTTTTCAATCTAAAAATGTCAATCACGTACTAATTTTAATTGAACCACAGAATAAAACCCAATCACCAACAATCAAGTGAGGATTTATCAACAATTCATAATGTAGAGAAGACACAGATGCGCCAAGGACACTAATATTGAAATCGGTCGACGCCACTGGTTGGTAGACCGTCGGGTATGAAAGGGACGGGGAAGAGCTCATCCCAGCCGCGAGGTCGGGGGTGGCCGTAGGGGGAGGGGCAGGCACTTTGACAGATGAACTGCGAGGTTAATTCGGAGGCAGGCTGCGCCGAGGCTGTTGAGGATGCGACGGTGGCGCGGCGCAGCGCGGCGCGGCGCGGCGCGGGCTCGCGGCACTCGTCGCGCCTCGGTGACGCGCCACAGCCGCGGGTTGTTCGCCAGGGACCCATCTGCTCCGCTCCATCTGCGGCGGCGGCGGCGGTGATAGTGACTGTGGCGAAAGTAGCAGGCGGGTCGCGGGGGCAGACGGGTGGAAACGGGCGGCGGACGGCGGGTAGGCGGCGAGTGGACGGTGCATAGGCGGCGGGTGGCGAGTAGCGGGTAAACGGACGGCTGATGGGTGGCGGGCGACGGGTGACGGGCGGCGGGTGGCGGTTAAGCTGGCGAGCGGCGAATGAGTAGGTGGGTGGAAGGGGGGTGGAATGGGTGGGTGGGCTGGCGGGTGGGTGGGTGGGTAAGTGGATGCGTGGTTGGCGAGTGGGTGGGCGGGGGCGGCGTAAGGATGGGTGGGTGGGTGGGTGGCGAATGGTTGGTGGGTGGGTGGTGGGGGTTTAGCGAATAGGTAGTGGGTGAGCGGGCGGGCGGCGAATGGGTCGGTGGCGGGCGGGCGGGTGGACGGGTTGGCCGATGGGCGGGTGGGTGGGTGGGTGGGTGGGTGGGTGGGTGGGTGGGCGAAGCGCTCTGGTTAGCAGAGGATTCCGATCGAATCACCGCGTGGTTCTAGCATGAGTCGGCTTGCACAGATAGCCTCAGTGAAAAGGACATAAATGTGTCACTGACCGAATGTTACGTCATGACCAGTGGAACCTCAATTCCTCGACTCTGATAGGAAAAGAAAAGGAAGTATGGAATATTTCATCTTACAAGGTTCATACTGCCAAACATCGTGTGGATAAAGACAGCGACAAGGAATAAAGAAACCTCGAAATTCAACAATTCAGGAATAATTAAGTCGCATTGTGTTAGAGGAATACGGCAGAATTACGGTTGACTTACATTCAGATTTAAGGGAATGGATTTTAATTGACTTGCTTCAAGTAACATTTTTCTGGAAATTCATAGAATGCTCTTGATTGCTTTTTAGTAGTAACTAAGTAACTATTTATAAAGCGAGAAATTACATCTAGATTAATCTTTTAAATTTCACCTGTAATGGAGACCGTAAGAGTGACTTTTCCAATATGATTTGTTACAGTCCAAGAGCAATTTAATTTTTCCCTTTTTCCGAAGTAGTTCAATTAATTAACTGGTTGGAGGTATTTATTATAATCATAATTCAAACCCAAGGGATTTACAGCCAAATTATTAACTTATCAATTTTATAGCCGGGCTAGCCGGCAACTAATAGATGTGGGTATTAACACAACAATTGTAAATTTATCATTTAATAAATGCAATAATTTATAACGTAAAACCCTTTTATTTTACTGAGCTATCAATATATTCCTAAGATACTAGTATATCTACTCGACTTAAGCAAATCAATAGTATCCTCCAGAGCATCCTGAATAGTATCATGCTCATGCAGAATCCCAATTCCTCTCGCCCGTTCCCTCACCCACCGTCGCCAGGGCAGAAGCTGCCCCGTGGCCCAGAAGTGAGACGTTCGCCCTTCACAAAGCGAGGGATTTGAAAGCTCGGCTGAATGGAGGTGTGAAGTCCGAAGGAAAAAGCTGCGCTCGAAACACTCCATTGTGCGGCTGTTAGCAGAGGGCGGCCGGGGGTGGGGGAGGCTTAAGAAAGAAGGGACTGGTAATTGTTCGAAGCGCGGTACTATGGAGAAGTCAGTACTTCATTGCCTCATTAGGGAACTCAAGAGTGTGTATCTTGTGTTCGCTGAAAAAAAAATGAGATGGACTTCTGACTCGTGTAGTTTCATTCTTCTTATTCAAACGTGCGCTACGAAAGTTGGTTGGGAAAATTGAAAAGAAAGTTAAGCTTTTTCCAGTATCATCGCCTTTATATCCACTCGTATTTATAAATGTCTTAATACATTAAAGCTGCGTATATTTTTTTTCTACTCGCATTGTATAATTTTTTGTATTAGATTCCTGAAGCTTGTTACGTTATGATAGTCATTATGATGCAGCTTCATTATTGTATAGGTGTTCGATCAATCGCAGAAAAGTTTACAATTAAAAAGTAATCACCCTTTCGACGATGTTCTATCAAACGTTTCATTGGATTGTGGATATTACATATAAACATTTCATTGCATTGTGTGCCGAGAAAACCCGTGGAGGGGAGATGGTAAACTTCCCATCCCTGTTTCCAAAACTGAGAAGAAAATCAGAAGACTGAATCAATTACTGTGAAAAAAATAAGAACATATACTAACTTCGATGCCATTTCTTTAATGAATTTAATCGTAAGTTGACTCGTGTACTGCTCGTTGGATGTCTGACTGGGTTTATGCTTAACCTGTTGCACCTGGGAGATCTGGGTGCCTGTCCGCTAGGTGGAGCGCGTTGGTTTATCACTGCATGCCAGCGGCCAAGTAACCGTTCAATGCTAAAGTTCTACTTGTAAGAGCTAATAAAAGAAAAATTACAGTATGAAACTCGATGTAATGAGTACTAATACACTTGAATTTCACTAAATATCACTTCATACTTTAGTATTAATACCTATCACTAATTACATCATTGTCTCGTAATATACTATTTCGAGGTGTCACAAATATTTTCAATCTGACCTCACGTACGTTTTTGAAACGCAGGCAGCATTAGCAATTACACTAACGGAAAATTGCGAAGATGCATATTCTTGTGATGTCAATCTTCCACAGAAAACAAGTAGGTGCAGCGATTTAGGAATTTCGAATAAATATCTATATAATAATGATGTAAAATTAATTTTAGAGCTTTTGAAAATACCTAAAAATACCCATGGAGCTTCTAAATCAGTTTCGAATCAATTTTCAGAGATTAAGCAAGTTCTTTCAAAACTCTTTGAGTATCATTTTCTACTTAAATTGGAATAAAGTAATATAACGACAGCACCGTATTCTTGAATTATGGAATCCAACTCAGGAGGAGTCATCGAAGGATTAGGGTTGTTTTTAAACAGAAGTACAATAAGGAAAGAGTCGAGTCTGTGTGAGTTTACTACAACAAACAGAAATATTTCGATGCTCTAAGTTTACGAATAAATATTCAAAACGAGAACTTATAACATGTGTTACGGACCGTATTTCCTCCCCTCGAGAAGTTTCAATCGAATTCAAGTGGTAACTTTGCATTCCTTGCATTTCTCTCGAACCCTGCATACGTTTATGTGCACATGCTTAGCTGCAAGCACCATAAAGATCTACCGAGCACGTCCGGAAACTACGCAAAAGGCGGCAGCCACCTTCCGAAAGTCTCGTTTTGGTTGAACTTCTGCATTCGCCTAGAGTCCAAAACTAGATTCCAACCCAGGTTGGAACTGGATGCGTCAAGTCGGGACCGCGGCGTGGAAGTTATCAAGGCATCTCCAGCGGCCGCTGCAAGTCCGCGTCCCTCGGTGTTGGCTCACGGTGGGTGGTGAGGAGGCGGGGGCGGGGGGGGAGGCAGGCGGCAAATGAACTCCTCCGCGCAGCCGTAACTCGAGGGGCAGTTGCGTCAGCAGCTGGCAGCAGCCGGCTGCACCGCGGGTTCCTCGACACCAGGCTCCAGCCTCTTCTCCCTCCGGTCTTCTCCAAGAGCTTTTCTTACTCTTCACACCTCTTCCATCTCTGACCTTGACACTCAATTTGCTTATCCTGTGTCTACGGAACTCTTTCTCACCTTTTCGACCCCAGAATCACATATGTTTATTTCCAACTAAATTCATATTCTGGTATCTCTTTTATTAATTCTTATTTTCTCATTTTTATTTCATATTACGTCACCTACGTTCAGAAGTATTTGCAAGCGTTTCTTCTATCTTTTGTTTCTTCTTCCTACATCATCTTCTCAGTCATGTTCACTAGATCTTCATCTCCCTATTCACAATTGAAGATTTGAATGATCAAATGTGTTCCGTACAACTTATTTATAAGAAATATTTTAAAAAGTATTTTGTAGCATTCCTGAAAGTAACAATATTATCACATAGGCCTATATAGTATCTTAATTTATATAATTCTGATAACTAGACAAGAATCGGTAAAAAATTGATAATTTAATAATGAAAATTCATTAAAACATATTTTCTTAATAAATGGTAAGTAACAGTATCCTTGGCACTTAAAATATTTATAAATTTCATACTTGAAGAGCACGAGACAGTATAAGATAAATTTCTAAAGCAAGCTTCTTGCTATTCCAAAACATTAATGTCTCAATTTTGGTGAAAATCTATTAAGATACCATGTGTGTTCATATTTCCGAAGGGCTTGGAATCAGTAGCAAAATGAAAAATAGAGAAATCAAAATCCAAGATCTTGATATACAAGAACAGCAGTAGGCTTGCAGTGTCGTGTGGTTTACCTTGTTACTACTCCAAGGTCTTCCACTCCATTCTTCTTTTCTTTCCAAACATCACGTTTTTCCTCCAACATTCCTTTTCCTCCTCATTTGACTATTTTCGAAGTCCACGTACGCGCGCCTGAATTCTCAGCAACTCACCTTCATCCCTTTCTACTACATTCTTCTTCTCCTCTCCTTCCTTCACCTCCTCCGCCTTAGCCCCACCTTGAGGTTGCTCCCCGCCTCCCGCGCCCCGCGCCCCTGGCTCGCCTTTTGTAGGCGCCTTTTGTACGCGGCTGCGCGTGTGTGCACAAGCCTTGGGGCTCCCGGCCCCGCCCCCTCCCGGCCCCCGCGCCTGCCGCGGCCTGCCACACCGCAGCCAGCCCGGAGCGCGTGGGCAGACGAAGCTGGAACTCCACGCGGAGAAATTCTCTTCGCTCGTAATCGCACTCTCCTTCGTCCTCCTGCATTTGGAGAGAGTATGAGACTCGTTACACAGTGCGTGCCTATGTATATTGAAGCGCAGGAGTGAGAATATGTAAAGTATATGGATGTGCGGGAATGCAAATTCCTGAAAATGCAATATTAGTCGAAGGAGTGGAAAAATGCGTAGATTTTGTAACCTAGACGGAACCTACATGAGGGGATGCGTGGAGGAAGATGTTGGGCATAGTCGAAAAAATAATTATGTAAATAAGCGAGGAATTGAAATAAGAATATCTTATTAACATAAAATTGTATTAAAGAATACTGGGGAAATATTTCTTCTGAATGATATGCAGCAACAAAAATGTACTTTAACTGGATTGTTTCATGCCGATCCCCTGATGTTTAATGGAAAAGTTGGTCATTGTACGTTGATGCATTCAATCTTTGGTGTAACTTCTTGAATAGGCTGGCGTAACGTTTATTTTTCTACCAATGACTACTTCAATAACCACATGCACATTCTGCAAATGAAATTGTATCTCGTGATTTTTCAAAAGTTCCTAAATAAGTCTATATACTCCTGAAATAATTTATTGACTCATTGGAATGTTTTGGTCCTTTAATTTTGTCTAATTGCTAATCGTAAATAGCTCCATCTACCAGCCTGGTTAATTAACTTCACAAATCTAATTAATTTTACATCGTAAAATAGAACCAGTAGCCCCAAAGTCGCCCAGCATTAAAATTGTTATGGTACTTCAATGAAATATATACCATTAACAGCTCTGGGAGGGTCTCTGATCCGATCAGTGAAATAAAAAAGTTAGTTCGCTGCGAACCATCGTAATGCTTCCTCACTCTTGGCTGCATCTCCTCCACAGGATCTTCACCGCAGACGGCGCCACCGCAGGAAGGGGAGCTACGTGTTGATAAGCCTGAGGAACACCGAGTGTGCTCAGCAAGTGGCTGAGAGTGCGTGCGCCTGCAACAACACGACCCGACCCACCCACCTGCAACGCTTCTCTCCAAGACGACCATCTCCTCTCTTTCCATCCCCGCCACTCTCCTCGCCCCTTTCCCCTCCCTGCCGCTCTCTTTTCCTCCCCTCCTCACCGCTCTCCTCTCCTCCTCCCGCACCGCTCTCCTCCCCTCTCCGCCCTACCTACAGCTCTCCTTTCCTCCATCCCAACCGCTCTCCTCTCTCTCCACCGTTCTTTTCTCTTCTCCTCCCTCCCCATCGCTCTCCTCTCCGTCCCCTCTGCTCTCCTCCCCTCCCCATCGCTCTCCTCTCCGTCCCCTCTGCTCTCCTCCCCTTCCCACGTTCTACTCTCTAGTCTCCCCCACTCACTCTCTTTTCCTCGCCTCTCCTTTCCTTCCGCCTTCTCTCCTCTTCTCGTCTCCCCGCCCATCTCCCCTCCTCCCCCTCGGGCACTTCCCCGCCCCGCCCCTCTCCGCCACGTCTCACTTCTCCAGCCACGCCTACCTCTTCCCCCTCCTCCCTTCCTCCTCCCGCGCCTAACGCCAGCCGGCGCAGCGAGGGGCGATATTTCATGGGATCCCCGCACTGTTAAGTAGCGAGGCCGGGCGGCGGAGAGGCGTCGCGGCCCCTCGCCCGGCTCCTTATGATAAACTTAACGCCTGGGTTTACAGAACGAGCTGTAAATGTTTGCCCAAAGGGCCGCCGCGGATCGTAACCCACCACGGACGTAACTCTTGCCCTCCCTCTCCCTCTTCCTCTCTCCGTCCCCTGAACCACCCCTCTGAGTGGATCGGAGGCGCACGGTGGATCGGGACCGCTCGCGTGCGTGAGTGAGAGAGCGCGCGTGATGTGTGTGAGAGTGTGTGAGTGTGTGTGTGACTGTGTGTGAGTGTGTCGTTTAAATGCCTTTCCTCGCGTTAAGGCCTCTTGCTTTGACACAAGCTCCTGCATCACTATTACGACTTTCTTAATGCCAGATGGTGTTGAGCAACTATACAACAGTAGAGAAAGCCATACCCACAAAGTTACCTTCATTAACTTATTGAGATTTTGAAGACAAGTTAATTTAAGTTAACCTAATTCATTGTGAAAATTAAAGTAATGTGATCGTTCTTCTTACAATCTGTTATTACACTAAAGAACACATCTGGAAATTAATCTGTATTTATTTTACACCTCAAAGTCAATAACATAGTTCTCCTTTTTAATTATCAATCTCACAAGAGTTGTCTTAAAAAGTTCAATTATCAATCTCAAAATGTTGCTTTAAATTTATTTTTATATTAATTCTTGTTTTCACAGAAGGCATGTTTTATATCTCATCGACTTTGCTGTAGAATGGTGGGCAATGCAACAATCTACTCTGAAATTAAATGCGGGAACTTATTTTGCTCATTGAAAAAATGTTCAACGAAGTAAAAATGTAATATACAAACACAACGAAATTATTGATTCGTCTAAACAATTATTAAAAACGTTCGTGAAAAAACCTTGAATTCATGGTAAAGGTCTTCCAGAAGAAGAATTTTCCGATGTAAAAATAATATACTCCTCTTCAGAAAGACAAACAATATATTTTTCATCTCAACTTTCAACTGAACGTGATATGCAAATGAAAAATTCAGGCAAGCGTGGTAAATAAAACAGAGAGAAATGTGTACACAGAAATCATTTTCGTGCAACAACACAATGTTTTCTATATAAAGTTCTGACAGTTTTGCTATTTCACAGCAGCGGCAAACTTTTCTTGTAGAGAAATATGTTCACAAAAGCTGTCCAAATAAATACATAGAAATTTTGAACTTCTAGCTAGGTTTAAAGCCGGAAAAATTCTAACAGAATGTGAAGTAAATTTTTTTCATTATTACATCATTATTCTTACATATAACTAGAGCCGGTAATCTTGACAAAATGTCTTTTTATTGTTGTTAGGATTTCAACACTTAACAAAAAACAATTATGCTTCTGAAAGAATTTCTACACGTCTTTTTATATATTAATTTGTCAAATTTTCCACGTCTTTTGCACTAGCTTTTCAACCTGAAAAAATGTTTTTGAACGCGTATTTTATTAAACATTACTATCTACTTGCGTGTTTTTTGGGGTAAAATAAATGCCTAATCTTCCGGGTACTACTTACAACTAAAATACAATAAGTGTCTGTCAAACTGAGCGACCACTGTCTGCATACTTCGATTTTCTTATTAGAAAGTATTGGCTTTTCTTATTACAGTAAATAAATTCACTGATTCTGGGCAGAAAAAAGAAAATTTGATGGTAAAAAAATTTAATGTATTAAGTGGAATGATAATTGGAGGACGGTGGAAATTTCAGAAGGCTGAGCAATTGAAGATTAAATGAGGATTATAAAATGGAAAGTGTGACAGAGACAAGAAAAAACTGAGAAAACATGTCCCGCGAAAACCTGTCATTGGACAGAATATACGACTTTAAGAGATGATAATGAGCGAAATGATATTCGTTTTCACCATATGTACCCATGTAGCCAAATGTATTCTTATATTGGGTAATGTGAAGTTTGAATTTCTGCTTTGACCATAGTTTCTTATTCTTTTATATTTCTCAGTGAAATTATCTTTTCTATATCCAAATCCTCCATTACCACCGTAAAAACATTCCTCTCTGACAAACCTTCTCTTGAGATTTTTCTCTTTCCTGTCCCACTTCGACAATTTACTGAAATTTTCTTTCTGTATTTCTTTCCGATATTCCCTATCCAGCCTATACCTCCTCTTTGATGCAATTTTTTTCTTCATATTTAATGGTATTATTTCCGCTCTGAACCCCCATTTCCACCAATACCGACCATACACCCTGGAGCCAAAAATATATACCTCACCTCCACTTTCAAAACCTTAATTGTATAATCTCTCCCTTTCTCAATTTTTTAAATTTATTTTCCTTTATATATCTTATCTTCACCCACGTTCCCACTATAGGTTTCTTCAGAAACGGCATTAGCTTAAACTTAATGTATTACCATAAACTTATTTTTAACTATGTGCAACCATCCCTTTCGCATCTGTGAATTCGTACCAGAATGCATCCTGCTTGCAACGCATCCTGCTCTCTTTCCGATATTCCCTATTCAGCCGATACCTCCTCCTTGAAGCAATTTTTTCTTCGTGTTTAATTGTCTTATTTCCGCTCTGAACCTCCATTTCCACCAATACTGACCATACACCCTGGAGCCAAAACCTAACCTCCACTTTCAAAACCTTAATTGTATCATCTCTCCCTTTCTCAATTTTTTAAATTTATTTTTCCTTTACATATCTTATCACCCACTTTCACACAATACGTTTCCTCAGGAACGGCATTAGCTTAAACTTCAAATGAAGTTTGTGATGATACATTAACTAAATGTGACCATTCCTTTCGCATCTGTTATGTCGTACCATAATGCATCCTGCTTGCGGAACTACTGTCGCGTCATCAGAGGCGCCTCCGTTCACAAACGAGGCCGGCGCCGCATCGCACAAAGCGGCACTTGTGGTACTGGACGCGCCGAGAAGGAACGCTGCCTTGGCGGCATCCAGACACAAGCAGATGGAACGAAAAAACGCGAACGAGAAGGAGAGAACGCGGTCAAAACATTATTGCAAGCTCCGTTTAAGAAAATAAAGTACTACGCGAAAAAGTTCATCACAAGATTGCCTACCAAAAACATTAAAGAAATTTAAGTACAAAAGAAATTATATGAAAAACTCTGAAGAATGGCTTCAAAATCGAAGAAGTTTTGAATGCGTGTGACAATGATATTTAAATATTACAAGAAGTTCAAACTTGAAGCAAGGAATAAATGAAATTAACCTTAAAGTGACAATTAGAAGAAAATGTACGGTAGCAGACAAAAATAGCAAGCAAATGGCAATGAAATTATTAATAAAGATTCATTTCCATGCAAAAAATCATACTAATTACGAAGGTACTCGTCCAATTTTGACGAGTTGTGCTCCGAAGGAATACCAGATCGCTAGTTATCTCATTACAGTCTCCTCATAGAAACAACAAACATCGCCATCACATCCCACGACAGGCCCAACCACAGTCTTCGTCTCTTCCGTGTTCCTCTCTGCCGCCCAGAAGTGGCTGCAGCAAAGGACATGAGGACGCGGAATCAATGACAGTGAAGGGGCACAGGTGTCGTTTAGGCGACGGCGACGGGTTCAAGACGATGACGTTAGACGGAAGTGATTCAACATCGATTGTTGCAGTAATGGAGTGCCGATGTGACGGTGAGATAGTGTGACGGAAAGACGGTGCGACGCAGAGACGGTAAGACGCTGGGACAGCGAGTGGCGATACAAAGACGTTGAGACGGTGGGACAGTGGATCTGTGGAACGCTGGGTCGGTGGAATGGTGTGACGGAAAGACGACGAGAAGGCGTGATGGAAAGAGGGAAGACGGTGTGACGAAATTAAAGTAAGACGGTGAGACCGAGATACGGTAAGACCGAGATACGGTAAGACCGAGATACGGTAAGACCGAGATACGGTAAGACCGAGATACGGTAAGACCGAGATACGGTAAGACCGAGATACGGTAAGACCGAGATACGGTAAGACCGAGATACGGTAAGACCGAGATACGGGAAGACCGAGATACGGTAAGACCGAGATACGGTAAGACCGAGATACGGTAAGACCGAGATACGGTAAGACCGAGATACGGTAAGACCGAGATACGGTAAGACCGAGATACGGTAAGACCGAGATACGGTAAGACCGAGATACGGTAAGACCGAGATACGGTAAGACCGACATACGGTAAGACCGACATACGGTAAGACCGACATACGGTAAGACCGACATACGGTAAGACCGACATACGGTAAGACCGACATACGGTAAGACCGACATACGGTAAGACCGACATACGGTAAGACCGACATACGGTAAGACCGACATACGGTAAGACCGACATACGGTAAGACAGACATACGGTAAGACCGACATACGGTAAGACCGACATACGGTAAGACCGACATACGGTAAGACCGACATACGGTAAGACCGACATACGGTAAGACCGACATACGGTAAGACCGACATACGGTAAGACGGACATACGGTAAGACCGACATACGGTAAGACCGAAATACGGTAAGACCGAGATACGGTAAGACCGAGATACGGTAAGACCGACATACGGTAAGACCGAGATACGGTAAGACCGACATACGGTAAGACCGACATACGGTAAGACCGACATACGGTAAGACCGACATACGGTAAGACCGACATACGGTAAGACCGACATACGGTAAGACCGAGATACTGTAAGACGGAATTACGGTAAGACGGAATTACGGTAAGACGGAATTACGGTAAGACGGAATTACGGTAAGACGGAATTACGGTAAGACGGAATTACGGTAAGACGGAATTACGGTAAGACGGAATTACGGTAAGACTGAATTACGGTAAGACTGAATTACGGTAAGACGATAAGACGGAAATACGGTAAGACGACAAGTCGGAAACACAGTAAGATGGAAATACGGTAAGACGGAACTACGGTGAGTCGGAAATATGGTGATACGGTGAAACGTTGCATCAATCCGACACAGTGGCAATGGAGCTGGGACCACGGCCCGCCCCATGGCGGTGTGGTGGTATGATGATGGCGGCGTACGTCGCTCGCGCGGTGTTGTCGGCGGCGGCGGCGGCGCTCCACCCGTCAGCCTTTTTTCCCCTGGGCGCGCCTTCTTTTTTCCGCGCGCGCCGCCACGCCGCGCCGCGTCGCCTGCTGCCTTCCCTGCGACGAGTTATGAGATCCACCGCGACGCCCACACCAGCCCGCCCTCATCTGCTCTCCCCCCACCCCACCCCCGCTCCTCCACGCAGCGCGCGTGGGCGCTGCCCTGAGGAAGAAAAGCCTCGCCCGGGAGCCTCCAATCCATCTCGCACGAGCGCTCCGTCGTCATGCCATCAACCGGCGTGTTGCTCAGATTGACCTACAATGTTAAGGAATGTTCTCCCTCTCTTTCGCTCTCTTGCTTCCTGTCACATTCTCTCGTTTACGTCCCGTTTTCTACCTTACCGATGCTATTTCTAATATGTACCCCATTTGTCGCGTGGCGACACGCAGCGGGGGGTTGGCGATCTCTCTGGTCAATCACCCGCCGCTGTCCTAGCCTATATAAATCCTAGCCTAGTCCGCACACTCTAGTGTTGCACCTTCTGTCGTTGCTCGACGATAGCGCCCAACCGCCACTCCATGCCGACTCTCTAGCCAAGGTCCATACTGCCTCGGACGAATAAGTCTAATAAATGTGTCTAGTCCAAGTACTGTCTCTGAATTGAGAGTTTCTCTCCTGCCACGAGTTGGCATAGGATTTTCCTCTTCCTTAACTTCTCGTGACGTATTATTTTCTGTCCTTTCGCATGTAATCTTCTTTCTCCCTTAATCTGCTTCTTAAGCAATAAATATACTGAGATTGAAGATTCACTGAGGTTATTGTAGGAAGTGGTGCAGTGTTTACGACATTTGTATAGATATTCAATTGAGGCATTGTTCTGTCGTACATATTTATTAGTGCAGAAAGCTTTTTCGGCCGCATTGCGGCCATCTTCAGTGCTACAATGAAATAATAAAATAATAATAATAATAATAATAATAATAATAATAATAACATTAATATACCAAATTACATTAAAATTAAAATTAAAACAATAAGTAAATAAATTTACATAAATTAAGGAGAGCAAACTGACATACCAATTCTGAGGTGGCTGGGGGCCTCGGTCCAAGAAGACAGCGAGGGTGCCGGGCATTGCCCGCTATTTAAAGACAGCTTTCAATGGAGAGGGAAAATTTTGGAGATAGAAAGAAGATACAACCATAGACTTAAATTAGAAGCTATTCACATCTATAATTTATTGAACAATCCCCAACACACTATTTTAAATGAACAGATTCCTTCTCTCTCACCCCTCTTGAGACTCGCCGCTTCCCACACTACCACTTTTCCGCCACCCGGCCGGGCCTTTCCCTAATGACCATTTCTCAGAAAAACCCTGCGCCCCCCCCTCTCCATTGAAAGCTGTCTTTAAATAGCGGGCAATGCCCGGCACCCTCGCTGTCTTCTTGGACCGAGGCCCCCAGCCACCTCAGAATTGGTATGTCAGTTTGCTCTCCTTAATTTATGTAAATTTATTTACTTATTGTTTTAATTTTAATTCTAATGTAATTTGGTATATTAATGTTATTATTATTATTATTATTATTTTATTATTTCATTGTAGCACTGAAGATGGCCGCAATGCGGCCGAAAAAGCTTTCTGCACTAATAAATATGTACGACAGAACAATGCCTCAATTGAATATCACTGAGGTTAGTTAATATTTTCCTTTTATGTATGTAATTATATCAATGTTCGACCACTAAATTCAGATAGAGAGCAATTATACTTATTGCAGTTTGCACCGTTCAAACGATTCCCTTTCTAAAAACGAAAAAGAGTAAATTTTGAATATCCTTCAGTACTAATATCACAGCACACACATGAACACAAATTATGTCTTCAATGAGCCAGTGCCAAGAATTACACTATTTTGTATTAAATAAGGCAACACATCCATGTAGTGAATAATCCATCTGCTCATTAGTAACAGCAAATAATGGTAAACATTAATGGTCGTTCGCCAACTATGCTTCTCTGTCAAGTTCTGTTATCAAATCTACGCAACATGATAAAATATAATGAACCGTACTCTTCGACACACAAGTATTCCAGCCCTTTTATCTACACAGCAAATTACTACACCGAACAGTTCCATTTCACAGTCATACTCACTACACAGCTAATCTGATCAGACGTACAACTCGCCTGGTTATTTTAATCGGGCCGTGCATCTGCTCTCTGATGAAGGCCAACAAAACAAACACGGAAACGAGCATACATCATTTGAAGCGGCTGAACAATTCGTCCAAATAAAACAAATAAAGAGGCGTCCCCGGGATAAAAAGAGGTCCATTCAACGAGGCGCCGGGTGTCATGATGAATGTCTCACACGCGCGCTGACTTGCGCTGAGTAGGCTCCGCCGCGCCGGGTTTCTTCGCCGCCGCCTCCGAGGAAGTCTCTGCCCGCTCGCTGCCGAGGCTATAACGTACGCCTAAGACCCGAGCCTCACTGAAAATACACATGGTCGTCACACTGAATGGTTTATTTGCGCGGTGGTTTGGTTCAGTCATCAATCTCACGTGGCCTCGAACATTTTAAATTATTCTTGGAAATGAACGCTGGAAAAGGACTTGAGAGATATTTCAAAAAAATATTATAATAATATATAATATTAGTAATAATAACAGTAATAATAACAGTAATAATAACAACAGTAATAATAACAACAGTAATAATAACAACAGTAATAATAACAACAGTAATAATAATAGTAATAAAAATAACAAAGTTGTTCACAAATGTACCAGAAGGCGCCTGTGGTGAATGGTTACAGAGAGAAATCATTATTTTACTGCAGGTGAGACGTAAATACGATTTTGTTTATTACGACGATTATCAAAGGATTACACATTTTATTGAAGCATTTCTTGAGAACAGGAGGCCCAACTATTAGCATGCGCACTAACTCATTTCAAGGTATTTTATATCGATGTTTTCAATACTACTATGGAATACTATGCTACTTATATAGTACTATAGTACTTTTTGGCGATTAAGGATTTTTATCCAGTTTAAAACTTTTAGAAATACAATAAACGTAAATCAAGTACATCCATGTTTATTTTACGATTTCTGTTCCCTTATTAATTTTCGAGGGGTGATTGCTCAAATCACACTGAGAAAAATTTTGAAATGATTTCAAAGCAGAGAAAAGCAACACATCGTAAAAGCAAGAAGGGAAACAAATCACGAGGATGTGGTGATAATGGAAAAGCAAAACAAAAATAAGAGCATACAAAAATATACTATAAAATATAAAATAACATAATTTATGATGTATTAAAGAATTGCTGCGATGAGTGCAATGAAACGAAGCTGAAACCTACTTTGCGAAGTCGCTCCGATGCGTAATAACTAGAACTCCGATTTTAGGACAAATGCCTATTTAGTTCCCTTAGGTTGTGGAAAATAATGGCAGATGTTTACGAATCATGAAAAAGTAGACTCACTGAAAGCATCTAATAGTGTCCGGTCCATCTAAAAGCATCTAATAGTAATAGGCCGGTTGATGCATATTGCAATATATTTTGCCTAAAACGGCCTAAATCAGAAAATTTTTAAAAATTGTCATATTTCAATTTTTTTCATTTGTATTACTGAAACGCAAATACTTCCCCGAATTTCCCGAAACGCGAATATTCCGTGATCGAATTCGCAACTGACTACACGCCGAAATCTCATCCAACACTCCGAACATAGTCTTCAAGTCGATATAAAGGCGAAAGCTCGAAAAGGCGAAGCTTACAATATACTACTGAAGTCTTGAACCCCTAGAAAGTAAAAGGATAATTTATAGTTTTCTTCTGTGTGTATGTGTGTGTGTGTGTGTGTGTGTGTGTGTGTGTGTGTGTGTGTGTGTGTGTGTGTGTATCGGGAAGGTCGGTTCCAGTTTTATCAGTCGCCATGCAGCTGCAATCAGTGTGAAGCGGAACAATGTTGTAACGTATTTTAGGTGCCTGAAACGTTTTTTCTTTTGCCTAATATTGCCTTATTTCATAATTTTGCTACCCAATTTCGGTGTCTAAATCATAACTTTTTGTGCCTCAAATTCCGAGGTCTAGTATTAACTGTCAGTGTATCCTCCCACGCAGTACACGTGTCCTATTTACGCGGTTGTCCAGCAGCTCCCGTTTCCCTGGCCGCTCAACTGCTTTTGTACGCACTTCGAGCCCAAGGACGGTCGGTGCGCCACGGCTTCTGTCGTGCTGCTGCAGGACGACGGTGGACCCCAGAAGCGGGTTTTTGTCAGCTGCTCTCCAACCGGTCTCCTCCGACTCGGACCGCACCCCCACCATCACCGCTATCGCCACTTCTGCATCTCCTTCTCGTTCTCCACGACTTCAATGTGTCCTCTTCTGTCGCTACCGTAGCTAAGCCAAATACCGTCTACTGTTCCATTGGTTTAGTGGTGAGTTGTAGTTGACATTTACATAATCGAAATTATTGAAGGCGTTGTCATTGTCAACAATATTATTTATTTCAATAAGAGCTGCTTTCGATCGCTTAGCCATCATCAGTTTTCTGCTGTCTGGAAGTCATAGTCAGTGGAAGGCAGTCGTTTTTGTGACTTCCAGACAGCAGAAAACTGATGATGATGATGATGGCTAAGCCATCGAAAGCTGCTCTTATTGAAATAAATAATATTGTTGACAATGACAATCATTTCGATACTGTTCCATTGCTTACTTCGGACTTATCCACTGCGTGCTCTGCTTCAGTAACTTCTTCAATCAACATCTAGCCTTTCTATCACCTCCTCCTTTGCCGCTGTCATGATACCTATCATCTCCCCTTCCCAAGTCTCCGTTGCATCGAGGCTTTCAAAAGATTAATCCTCAATTTGCTCCAGATTGTTATCACTAACGTAAATCATTTAAAATCATGATCACTAAAATGTTTTGCTTTGTGTTACTAAAGAACGTTTTGAATTCCAAACACCCAAACATATATCGTTTAAAATCAAAGAAATATAGGGCGAAAGCTTCTTTACGTCAAGATAATCATTGGATCCTGTATGTACCCAGGACCAGGCCAATACGAACAGAATCGGAAATAAAAAACGAGACGGATTTTTTTAATTGCATGCGGTATATGGTTTGTGTTACAGTGCCACTGAGGAACCCATACCAACCACTGACATATTGAAAACATCTGTAAGAATGAAAATGGTGTTAAGAGTGAATCAATAATTATTGCGAATGATAAAAATAATTATTGACTCTTTCCATACGGAAGAAGAAAAGTTGATCGCCCACCATAAAGAAAGGAACAACAAATATGAGCAATAGGCAACAATAATTAAAATTGTAATGAAATTAAATGAGCACGAAAAAGAAGAAATTCACCCTTCCTAAGTAGTTCCAACCAATGATGAAAGTAATCATGAATTACTTATGCCTATGAATATAATGAAAACCTATGACGCATATGAAGCTAAGGATCTGGAAGAGGAGGCTACTAATGAAAATACGGACATCGCAGCTTGATTCGAAGGATTTGGATCTCGAATCTCGCACAGTATTTGATTTTTGTGAGTTGCATTTGGATGTGCCCCACTGAGAGTTTAGTGATCCACAGCTAAAGCAAATGTGTACCTATATCCAAATAACATTTTTCCGATACGTTGAGCAACTCGCAGGGTCGTCGAGTTCTGCCAGATTGAATGGGGAATATTAATTTTCGAGAAAATCGTCTGAACGGTTGACCACAGACGGATAGATGGACAGATGTCATAGAATTTCCGTCAATTAATATTCAGGCATCAAGGACCCACAACACATGACTGTACTGTACAGAAATTGGATTTATCCCGTTTTACGATATCATGGCCTCACAATGTGAGTTTCTCCTGTCGAAAATAAGGTGATTTTATCTGCAGCATTACTGTGCTTTCTCATTACTACGTAAGTACGTAATATGACGAAAAAGTACAATCAGCCTCTCGTCGCTTAAATCTAACAATGGCAGTGTAGATAGATGGTTCTAACAACTCGACGCTTTTCTGAAAAATTGTTGTAACTAAAAAAAATTGAAAATTGAAATTTTAAGGTAAAGTGGTTAAAACTCATTTTTATTTGAAAATAAGTATTTACATCTGACATTGTACCAATTTACGCTTGGTAGTGTACCAAGTTACGCTTCGTTATTTAATCGACGGAGTTCACTATTTATTTTTACGGAATAAGGATGTCCAAATATTCAGTTTCATAAAATCAATTTTCATGTCTTAAAAGCCAAGACAAAAATAATGTTTTGAGCAACTCCGAATATCGCCTACTAATGAGAAGCAAATGAAGTTGTGGGAAAATTAAATCGCGCTCCTCTGTACAAAACCATTTTTTGCGGTACAACAGTATTCCGGGAAATCGACGAACTCTTAACGAAGAATGACAACGAAAATGCACTGGCGCTAGCCGTCCGTATAGCGCTTAGTTGCATCCTTCCAACGCAGGCTCTGCGCATTGAGCAACGACTGCGCCGGATGTCCGTATAGTTAGCACACCCACTTATCAGAAAATTAAAAACGAGTATCCCATAATTTTGTACTAATTTTAAACTAATTTTAACCCAAATTTAAAAATTTTGTACCAATGCAGAACATTAAAAAAAACAGGGTATAAGAGTGGGTGTGCTAACTTAACGTTAAGTTAGCACACCCACTCGATTAAAATCGATGATATCAAAAAACTAAAAATACCACAACTTTGTACTAATTTTAAACTAATTTTAACCCAAATTCAAAAATTTTTAACTGATGCACAACATCAAAATAAAAATTGTATACGTTTGCGGGCGTTCACCTACCGTAAAGTTAGCAACACCACCCATGAAAAACAATGATATCGAAAAACTAAAAATACCATCATTTTGTTCTAAAACTAAACTAATTTTAACCCAAATTCAAAAATTTTAACCTGATGCACAACATAGAAATAAAAAATGTATACCTTTGCCAGCGTTCACCTACCGTAAAGTTGGCAACAGAACCTATGAAAATCGATGATATCGAAAATCTAAAAATACCACAATTTTTCACTAATTATGAACTAACTTTAACCCGAATTCAAAAATTTTAAACTGATGCACAACATCAAAATAAAAAATGTATACGTTTGCGGGCGTTCACATACCGTAAAGTTAGCAACACCACCAATGAAAAACAATGATATCGAAAAACTAAAAATATCATCATTTTGTACTAATATTAAACTAATTTTAACCCAAGTTCAAAAATTTTGAACTGATGCACAACATCAAAATAAAAAATGTATACGTTTGCGGGCGTTCACCTACCGTAAAGTTAGCAACACCACCCATGAAAATCAATGATATCGAAAAACTAAAAATACCACAATTTTGTACTAATTTTAAACTAATTTTAACCCAAATTCAAAAATTTTGAACTGATGCACAACATCAAAATAAAACATGTATACGTTTGCGAGCGTTCACCTACCGTAAAGTTAGCAACACCACCCATGAAAATCGATGATATCTAAAAACTAAAAATACCACAATTTTGTACTAATTTTAAACTAATTTTAACCCAAATTCAAAAATTTTGAACTGATGCACAACATCAAAATAAAAAATGTATACGTTTGCGGGCGTTCACCTACCGTAAAGTTAGCAACACCACCCATGAAAATCGATGATATCGAAAAACTAAAAATACAGCAATTTTTTACTAATTATGAACTAACTTTAACCCAAATTCAAAAATTTTGAACTGATGCACAACATCAAAAAAAATGTATACGTTTGCGGGCGTTCACCTACCGTAAAGTTAGCAACACCACCCATGAAAATCAATGATATCGAAAAACTAAAAATACCATCATTTTGTACTAATATTAAACTAATTTTAACCCAAGTTCAAAAATTTTGAACTGATGCACAACATCAAAATAAAAAATGTATACATTTGCGAGCGTTCACCTACCGTAAAGTTAGCAACACCACCCATGAAAAACAATGATATCGAAAAACTAAAAATACCATCATTTTGTACTAATATTAAACTAATTTTAATCCAAATTCAAAAATTTTAAACTGATGCACAACATCAAAATAAAAAATGTATACCTTTGCCAGCGTTCACCTACCGTAAAGTTAGCAACACCACCCATGAAAATCGATGATATCGAAAAGCTTAAAATA
>BLKR01016352.1:0-30305 GCA_011170035.1 Teleogryllus occipitalis | reverse complement strand
CGAGAGAGGGAGAGCGAGAGAGGGAGAGCGAGAGAGGGAGAGCGAGAGACGGAGAGCGAGAGTGGGAGAGCGAGAGAGGGAGAGCGAGAGAGGGAGAGCGAGAGAGGGAGAGCGAGAGAGGGAGAGCGAGAGAGGGAGAGCGAGAGAGGGAGAGCGAGAGAGGGAGAGCGAGAGAGGGAGAGCGAGAGAGGGAGAGCGAGAGAGGGAGAGCGAGAGAGGGAGAGCGAGAGAGGGAGAGCGAGAGAGCGAGAGAGGGAGAGAGAGGGAGAGCGAGAGAGGGAGAGAGAGGGAGAGCGAGAGAGGAGAGAGAGGGAGAGCGAGAGAGGAGAGAGATATCTCTCTCTCTCTCTCTTTCTTTTTTTTTGACGTAAATAAATAAGCAGGACAATCCTGATAATGTTCAGGATAAAACAATGATATACTTGAGAAAGATATATAAAATTTCTTTAAAATCTTTTTCACAACAAAGAAGTTGGTTTCAGAGAGATTCTACACTGTACTGAATGAGAAGACAAAAAAAACAACAACAACACACACACACACACACACACACACACACACACACACACACACACACACACACACACACACACACACACCTCTTCAAACCAATTTAAAAACCACCAAGCCTCCCAGCCCTCCTGATGAATTGAATTTAACTATAATTCAAGAGAAAGTGTACTAACCTGTAAAGTCGATAGCAATGGAGCAATGAAGTTGAGTTCCTCCTCGTAAGAAATCCATAAATGTGTGAATCTTGCGTAATTCAAAGAAACGCAAGAGTATTTGTCCAGAGTTTTCATAATCATTCTTTCGCCCCTGTAAAGAAAATTGAGTCAATTCACAATTGGAAATTTGGATTTTTTCTTGATAATTTGTAATTACAAAAATTACTAAAATAAACTGAATTTCATTAAAATACAACAAGTAGCAAAATACTAAAAAAAGAGAAAAAGAAAAAACAGAAAGAAAAATTTCTCTTAAACCAAAACATTTGCATTACCATCTTTTCTTATTTCACAAAAGTTGAAAAATTATCATTTATTTACCAGAGAAAAAATGTCTATAATTAAACCAGTAATACTCAATCAATTACAAACATTAAATTACTATATGAAACACACACAAGATCTGTGATTAGGGCTGTTTGCTGAGTATCAACACCATACAGCTCTATTTTCTCTCAGACTTCCCCCACACACACACTAGAAAGATTATAAAAAGGATGTAGGAGAATCAAAAGGAGTATGAAATTGATCCTGTAGTTAAGCAGATTATTATTGTTTGAACAATTATTATAGTAATGGCTAGGGGATGATTTATTATAATGAAAATTATGTTAATTATTATTATGGTGAATATGGATATTAGTATAAAGATATCAGAGAATAGTTTAATTAAAATATTGATTTTGGAGATTAGTGGTGGAATTTATATTTTTTCTCTGAAGTTTTAAAAGATATTCTTAATTTTGATTTACCAGACCAATGTTTTATTTTGAACTATTAAAACTTATGTTTACATTTTTTGTTTAGTAGTAATTATATTATGTTATTTAAGTGGTATTTGAATTTATTGCTCTAAGCGGAAACATGTTGATTATTTTATTAAGTTTAGAATACATGGTATTATTTACCTTTTTTTTAAATAATGTCTTGGTTGGCAATGTTATCTTATGAGTTATTTTTTTCTCTAATTTATTTAGTGTTTGTGGTTTGTGAAGGTTCTTTACGGTTAGGTATTTTAATTTCTAGAGTATGTTCTCGTGCGAATGATTATTTTCAGTCTTTTGTAGTATTACGATGTTAAAATTTATTTTAACATCGTAATACTAATGCATTTATTTATTTGTATTTATGATCCCTCTTTTTTTTTAAATGGAATGTTTTGATGAATGGTTCAGTTTTTTTTTATATCATTTATTTATACATTATCCATTAACATGAGTGGAAATATTGAAGGTTTAAGTTATAATTGGGGTTTTAATTTATTACCATATGGTTTAATTATATTAAGATTTTGAATTTGAGGATTAATAATTATGGCAAGGGTTTCAATTTATTATTATGATTAACTATTAAAACTTATGTTTACATTTTTTGTTTAGTAGTAATTATATTATGTTATTTAAGTGGTATTTGAATTTATTGCTCTAAGCGGAAACATGTTGATTATTTTATTAAGTTTAGAATATATGGTATTATTTACCTTTTTTTAAATAATGTCTTGGTTGGCATTACTATAAGAATTTATTTGATTTTATTTATGATTATTTTTTTGATATTAATGTTGATATATGGTTTTTCGAGAATTGATATATTATCTTTTTATGTTTTCTTTGAGAGAAGATTAATTCCTACATTAATTTTTTAATTTTGGGGGGAGGTTATCAGCCTGAACAAGTTCAGGCTGGAATTTATTTGTTATTTCATACATTGTTAGCATCATTGCCATTATTGATTGGTTTATTAAATTTTTAAAGAAGGAATGGAACTCTATACAGCAAAACCCCGATATAAGAGACCCCGTTATAAGAGAATCCCGCACATAGGAGACAAAATTCATGGTCCTGAGGTCAATTGTATATAAACAATGTATTTATTTCCCGCATATAAGAGACCCCTTATAAGAAATTCCCGCCTATTGTAGACAAAATTTTATGCCCCGCCATGCGTTCCTTCCCGCTTGTAAGAGACAAAGCGTGAAAGTTTCCTCCAGGTGACTCAGGAATTTCGTCAGCTTGGTAAGGGTTGGAGCACATGCTTTAAATAGACTGGAGTAGGATTTTGCACACCAGCGTCACCTGAAGGGGGCCGCAAATTTCTCTTGAGGAGATCTCATTCTGTAAGCTTCGTGTCTCTTGGCAACAAGGAAGACGCTGCAGTGCGTACATTTCTATTATTTTTGGTGCAGTGGAGCTATTTTCTGCCACGTGCACAATTTCGAGTGTAGATAGTGCAGTTATTAGTGTGTAATACTGCATTAGTACGTGTATACATTATGCACGTGTATGTACATAATGTACGTATTAGTACGTGTATACATACGCATGTTAGTGCTACACGGATGACTTAATGCGTTTTTTTTTTGTTTTGTTTTTGCCTTCAACGAAGTTGGCAAAAAGTTTGTCCGAGTTATGGCATCGAAACGGAAGGTTTTATCGCTAGCCAAGAAGTTGGACATTATCAATGAAGTTGATAAATGTAAAGGGCAATCTCTGAGAGCTGTGGCAGAAAGATTGAAAATTCCAGTTTCGTCCCTTGGAAAGATAATGCAAAAGAGAGAAGAAATCCTCAATGCCGCCGGGAAGATGGTTTGGTGAAAAAAAATTCGTTTGTCTCCCTTCAACGAATTGGAGAGGATCTCTTGGAGTGGTTCCAACAGTGCAGAGCTGTAGGTGCCCCCGTTGATGGGAACATTTTGCGGGAGAAGGCGCATGAAATTGCTCTGCGCTTGAACATTGAAGATTTTTCGGCGTCGAATGGGTGGATTGATAGGTTTAAGAAGAGGCATGATATTGTGTATAGAAACATTTGTGGGGAAAGCAACAGTGTGAGTGCGGAAAAAGTGGACGAGTGGAAGGACAATTTACCTTCCCTCATTAAAGATTATGAACTGAAAGATATTTTTAATGCGGACGAAACGGGTCTTACAGGGGTTACATTTGAAGAGTACGTTTTTTTTTTTTTTTTTCCTAGGACTTTTATCCAGTTGACAGCCAGTTGCCCTTTACGTCCCGAAGGGACGCATATTTGACCATACACTAGACAAACACTAGCGGGCTCCTCTGATCTGGGGTCAGCAGAACGCGAGGCCCTCCGCAACAACACACACAAAGTCAAAGGACAAACAGCCATGCCCAAGGCGGGACTCGAACCCGCGACCCTTCGGACCTGAGTCGGTACTAGCTCTTAGCCACCTCGGCCATCCAGGTCGGCTGAAGAGTACGTTACTGCAGATAAAGAAGTGGCAACTGCTGGCATTTCGTGCATTTCAGACCTTTGTGACAACTAGAGTGATGGTGATGATGTGGAAGACTATCACGAGAGTCCACCACTACCATCACATAGTGAAGCCGTTATGGTGATGGAGTCAGTGAGAAACTATTTGTTAAACAAAGGTGCTTCAGAGTCAACATTGACTGCAATTAATTTTGCTGAAAGGGAGTTATTAGCAATGAGACCTCATAGGAAGCAGATGGATATAACTTCCTATTAAAAAAAAAAAAGTTTTAGATTACTAAGCATTTGTAAATAGCTGTACACAATTGTAAATATTAGTATTAGTTGTAAATATTGTACATACTTTTGCCTCCCAAAATCCAACCCAACGTCCTCACCGTGGGAGGTGGGCAACAGAAAATTGAGTTATTTTAAATAGAAAGAATAATAACATCAGGTATTATCTCTTCTATCATACAACAAGATTTTGTTGTACATTGGAACTCAAAAGATCTGGCTAAATGGGCTCTGGTTTCAAATTATTAACGTTTCCTCAAGTTTAAAATAACATACAAATCTTACTAATCCATAAAAAATATGATAACATTTCATTAAACGTGTCAAAAACCCATTTCCCACTTATAAGAGACAAAATTCCATTCCCCAGGGTGTCTCTTATAAAGGGGTTTTGCTGTATTTGTATGGATTTTAGGGTGATGAGATTAATAATTTATATATTTATTTAAAAATAATTATTGCATTTTTGGAGAAAATGCCTATGTTTATGGTTCACTTGTGATTACCTAAGGCTCATGTTGAAGCTCCTATTTCTGGTTCAATAGTATTGGCAGGTGTTTTATTGAAATTAGGTGGTTATGGTTTAATACGTATTTTTGGGATTATGACGTATTGTTTTTTAAAATATAATTTTGTTTAAATTGGTATTAGATTTGTAGGAGGTTTTTTAATAAGTTTGGTATGTTTACGTCAAGTTGATTTGAAGTCTTTAATTGCTTATTCATCTGTTGTTCATATAGGAATGGTGTTAAGTAGTTTGACGACTTTAAATTCCTGAGGTTTTTGTGGTTGTTATTTAATGATGATTGGGCATGGGTTATGTTCTTCTGGTTTATTTTGTTTATCTAATACTAGCTGACCCGGCGAACTCTGTTCCGCCTTAATAGCCGGTCCCATATTTTTCTCACGTCGCACTCACTGTGAGAAACTGTACTATCCTTGTTGCACTCGTGATAATAAAGCAATTACAGATTTGTGTTTTTCTCTCAAACAAAGAATAATTTTAAAAAACGCTCTGATATTAAATAGATAATTAAAAAATCTATCTAATTATACTTCACTTCACTTTTCAACATGCTTTTATTAGCTTCATTTGTATCTTTGCTTGATTGCTTGCTTGTTCTCCGCTGCAGAACGCTTCTGCACAGAAAACTTAGGCGAAAAGGCGCGAAAACATACGAATACGCGTGAAAACGTGCGAAAACCTTCGAAAAGGTGCGAAAACCCGCGAAATCACGCAAAAACGTGCGAAATCACGCAAAAACGTGCGAAATCACGCAAAAACGTGCGAAATCACGCGAAAACGTGCAAAAACGTGCGTTCTCACACAGGAACGCTGTCGAACGGGATAAAAAGTATCCTATGTCCGTCTCCTGACTCAAAGCTTCCTGCTCACCAATTTTCAGCCAAATCGGTACAGCCGTTCTTGAGTTATAAATAGTGTAACTAACACGACTTTCTTTTATATATATAGATTGTATATGAGCAGTTGAGAAGTCATAGCTTAATTATTAATAAGGGATTAATATTTCTGATGCACATTAATTATTATAATGATTTTTACTTAGTTCTTCTAATATGGCAGCTCCTCCTCCTTTGAATTTATTAGCGGAGATTAGATTAATTAATAGAGTAATGAGATGGAATTGATTAAGAATATTTATCATTGCTTTTATATTATTTTTTGGTACTGCTTATAGATTATATTTATTTCCTTACAGTCAACATGGAATAAATTTTTCTGGTTTAGTTACATTAATGGTTATTTTCGTGAATATATATTGCTATTTTGACATTGATTTCCTTTAAATATATTGATTTTGCTGGGGGATAATTTTTTTTCTTGTGTTTAGCTTTAGTAATAAGAATGTTGATTTCTGATATTAAAGGTATACTATAGATATATTAGGCTATTAATTACGGTAATCAGAATACCTTTGCTATATAATAGTATCGTATATATATAATATCACACGCGCACGCACCCCCCCACCCCCACCCATGCACCCCCCACCCACACCCCCACACCCACCCACACCCACACACTCAGGGTGAGTCACGTAACTTTAGCACTCCTGTCACTTTTGAACAGTTGAAGATGTTGAAATGCAGTTTTCACGAAAGTGCATGAGAAAATAGGGCTAATGGATACGTGTATTCATTTCTATTATATCATTTGTATTTTATGAGACATTTGAGGTAACTTCGTTTTTTCAAATGGAACTATACATATTTTTTCAGACTATTATGATGAGCGTAAAAAGATGAATCCAAAGATATACATATTGTCATATGTTACATAAGGATTTTTTTGAGAAATTTTGATTCTTTTGCGACCAGTTCTTAAATAAAAAATATACCAACTTCATAAAAGAACTATTTCTTTTTCCATATAAATAATAATTGGTAAATGTTATGGACCTTTACATTCTTGATTTTTGATGTATATTTAACATTATTACTGATAATTTTTCCTTTTTTGCAAGAAAAAAAAAGGAAAAATTAGCTAGAAATGTTAGTTTCATTTGTCTTGTTTCAAAATATGTAATTAATTTTATTATATTTCTTCTTCTTGCGAGTTGTCTACAGCTCCTGCTGCCGTCTCTCGCATCCCAATCTCCATGCCTCTCTATCATTCCAATCGTCTTCTTCAAGGCCTCTTTTCTGCATGTCCTTCATAACTTGCTTTTGCCATTCTTCTCTTTCAGAGAGAACGGCAACGACAATTTTAAATTTTTCTAATTGAATTATCTTTGGTGTTTAGGCCCTGAACATTCCATGTTCCAAAAATCAAAGTCCTTTTTCTAGCGTGAGTTCGTTTCCATGTACATTTCCGAGGCTCCGTGTTGGGACGTTTTGCAGTTTGGATTTTTTTTTATTGGTAATGGGGAGCAAGCCCAATGCCCATACCCCCAACCTGGAGGACCAGGGGTTTTATTTTCGAGCTACCCGTGCCCTAGAGGAGTTGTCTTCTCCATGACTTAAGAGGCTCCTCTCCCCTTATTATATTTAATCTTATGATTATAATTAATACCATTATATGAGGAGGCGTTAGATGGTTTGGTTGGCTGTTCAAGTCTCTTAAGTGTTTAAGGGGTACGCCCCCCAAGATGTTTTGAACCGCAAAATATTTTGGGTTTTGATGACTAATACAAAAATAAAAAAATAAATAAAAATAAAAACTGGTGCTGAAACAGCACATAATTTCTCACATTATTTGAAATGGCTATGCGATGTTATAAACAGAACTAGCAAAAGTGTTTCTGACCAGACAATGCACATTGGAGTGGAACAATAGCAATCAAACAAACCACAACAGTCACTTCACTCACAATAATAAAACAGACATGCTAATGATTACACAACAATCACTTTATCATTTGCTTTCATGAACTGGCACAGAAAACCTAGGTTACGAAATTTCAGAATAGCTTGAAACTTTAGGAAACTGCAAACAAGTGTGCTTGAACACTCACTTGTCAAAAAACAATACAGTAAAACCCCGTTTTTACGTTCCCGCATTTTACGCTTTCCTGCCTTTTACGTCGTTTTTCGTTGGTCCCGTTAAAAAGCCTATATTTACAATGCATTCTTTTCCCGCAATTTACAACTCAATATTAAAGTGCTTCCCGGCTTTTACGCCGATTTTTTCTTTTTCTTTTTTTTGTCAAAACTGATGTTTGAATCAATTTCGGTGGAAGTCGTCGCATGTAACCCGTTTTTTCAGGTGGTGTTAGCCATTTCCTGTTATACCACATGCTTTATAGACGGAAGTCAGTGATAGTCTCTCGTCTTGTAGTCAGCTTGTGGTGTTCGGTATGTTTGTGTGAAAGGTAGTTGTTGAAGATACGTGTTTTTTTTTTGTGTGCGTGTACATAGTTCACGTGTACACAGTTGCTGAAGACACGTGTTTTTTGAAGGTAGTGGAGGCGATAAAATATGGAGAAGAAAGACAGGAAATGCATTTCTTTGAAAGAGAAGATTGAGATTTTGCGTCGTGTTGATGCGCATGTGGGAACACGTGTTCAGTTAGCAAAGGAGCTTCAACTCTCGGTTTCCACGTTGAAAACTATTATTAAAAACAGAACCACCATTGAATTTAATGCTAAACAGTGTGGTGCTATGTCAACAAAAAGAAAATACGTAAGGTCATCATCTTACAATGAGTTGGACAAACTCGTGGCGGAGTGGTTTACTGCAACGAGAGCATCGGGTATTCCGCTTGATGGCAACCTTTTGCGAGCGAAAGCCCTCCAGTTTGCTGCTAAGCTAGGAATTCCTGAATTCACAGCATCAAATGGATGGATCGATCGCTTCAAGACCCGCCATAATATTGTGTATAATCAAGTGTGCGGGGAAAGTCGAAGTGTTGTTGGGGAAACAATGACCAAGTGGAAACATGAACTGGCCTCAATTATCCACGACTACGAAAGAAAAAACATTTTCAATGTTGATGAAACAGGACTTTTTTATAATATCCTGCCAAGTAAGACATTGTGTTTCAGAGGTGAAAAGTGCCATGGTGGGAAGCTCAACAAATAGAGGGTAACCGTTTTGTTAATGGTAAATGCTGATGGGTCAGAAAAATTACCACCATTGGTAATAGGTAAATTTAAAAAGCCAAGGGTTTTAAAAACATCAAAAATTTACCAACCAAATACGAGGCGAACAGTAGTGCATGGATGACCAGCAGTATCTTCTCCTCCACCATGCATGCTCTGGATGCCAAAATGGGAGCACAAAATAGGAAGATTCTATTACTGCTCGACAGATGCCCTGCACATCCTGTAGATCTGCAGCTCAGAAACGTAAAATTGGTGTTTTCCCCCCCAAATTGTACAAGTGCTCTACAACCACTGGACCTGGGCATTATCCATTCTTTCAAATGGAAGTACAGAAAAATGCTGGTTGAAAAAGCTTTGTTCATGAAAGATAATGGTTTGGACTCTAAGCTTATGACCATTACAGTTCTTGATGCCATGCATTTTGTGGCCAAAGCATGGTTAAGCGTGACTCCCGAGACAATTTCGAACTGCTTCCATAAGGCTGGAGGGAAGTTTGCGGAAGGGGAGGTATATGAACAGGAACAGTTGATGGAACCTGTTGACTGGTCGGCAATGGAAGAATCTTCATTTGAAGATTACATTAATGTAGATTCTGAAATTATAACATCAATTTTACCTTCTGTGGAGGAGATAGTTTCGAACCACCTGGAACCAGAAGTTAGCGAAGAAGACCCGGATCCAGAACCTGCTGTTCCAACAACTGAAGAAGCAATGAATGCTATCTCTGTATTGAGGAAATACATTGAGAGTGGATCAGGTGGTGAAGATGCATTCCAAGCATTGTATAGTGTTGAGGGGCAGGTTGAAGAAATACAATTACAGAAAAAATAGAAACAAATGACAATTTTAAATTTTTTTAAATAGTAACTTTGTGTATTTAAAGTATAATTTGTAAATGTATTAAAAGTGTGATATGTGTTATTGAATAATAATTATGTAAACAAGTCCTTGGAGTAAAACATGTAAGTACTCGCTTAGACTATTGTTTTTTTAACTTTCCTGCATTTTACACTTTCCTGCATTTTACACTTTTTTCCTTCAGTCCCCTGAAAAGTGTAAAAAACGGGTTTTACTGTATTTGTTCACTTAAACTCTAAGATGAGAAAAAGACACAAGGAAATGGACTTCAAAAATTATAAACTAGGGCCATATTTGCCAGAAAATAAAGATTTAAAGAGAAGAGTATGAAGTTTTACTGCACATTTCTTAACAAAAACACCTTACAAAAATGAAGTAACATGCCATACGATTCTAATTCATTTTCCCCTCTCCTTTAACTCACTTTTTTCTTCTCAGAGATGAGAGGAAATGTAGACTCTGCTCCAGGACCACGTTGCAGAGACCGCAATGTTGTGTAGAACTCACCAATAAGACTGTGATCCCCATTTCCACGGTAGCTCATACACACAACTTTGATGTTCCGATCATAGTCTCCATTGCAAAGGGAACGAACTGGTAAACTAAACCGATGCCACCGAGGATTTAGAGTTGTGTGCTGGACCTGTCAAACAATAAATAAATCCACAGATTAACACAATTCTTATTTAAGTCAGGAAGACACTTCTGTTTGAAGACAATAAAACCTCATTCTGTTTAGAGGCCTGGCAAACGGGAGAAAATGATATGCGAAAGGACAAATACACAAATTTTTTTATCTCTATTCACATACACATACTAAGGAGGAAGTTTTGTAATGCTCCAGGGAAAAGTGCAATTTTTCCACAAAAATATTAGTACTGGGTCCCCTACTCATTAAAAGTGGATTTTTCTTGCTTCTGTGTGTGACAAATGACTTTCTTGAACATGCAGTGTCGACAGAATTCATGTTTTGTGGGTAGTTGACGAGTCTGGCAGTCTGAACAACACTATTTCTTAAACTGTACATCGAATATTCACCAAGATTCATTCACCCTGGTTGCTCCAGCTGTCATGGCCTCTTGAACTTAAATTTCATTCAAATTAAATTTCAATATTGGTACCTTTTATAGTGGCTGCAAACTTTTTCTTTTATTTATTTTTTGGTTCAAATGAACTGGTGTGTGCTTATAAAGATGGCACAGGTTTGATTTTCATTAATTCTTCTAAATATTGCAACAGTTTACAATATTTGAATCCCCACCAACAACTCCATTATTGAAGGTAGATTTTTTTCTTAATGATTTCCAAACTAGATCCTTAAATAAAGTCAACAACAAGGTTTTGAACATGTGAGTAGTTTTTATGTAATTTGGGGTGAAATAGAGGTAATTTTCAAAAATTATGTGAACAAAATTTTTTCAACAAAAGCTCAAATTACTTTGTTTAAACAAAGGCTTAAATTACTTAAGTCATTTTTTTAAGTATTGCTCATAATCAATATTTACATTACAGATGTATTTTATAATTTAATGAAAAAAGTGCCCTTCTATGATATTACATTCATTCATCCAAGCCCATTAGAAATCATACTGTAAATCATTCGACCTTGTCAAAAACTCTACACCCTCATCTTCCAAAATCTCATCCAATCCAGAAACTAAGATTTGTGTGTAATCTGTGCATCTGTTTAATTGAGAATCTTACTCCTTACACCTAGAGCAATGGTACAAGCACCACGATGGCCCCATGAACTATCGTGGTTAAGTATGTACAGGTATAAGGACTGGGCATAAGGGACACCTCAGAGTTATTCTTAGGGGCCTCCAGGAAGCTCTTCATTGGGAATTCTCTGCAGGCAAGCACTGGTTATTAGGGATGGCCCAGGTAGAACCCTTTTGTGCTGAGAGCAGCCAGGAAGTGGAAAGGGCAAAACTGAGTCAGTAGCTCCAACTCAAAAAAGTCTCAAAAAAAAGGGGAACTAGTAGGAGAAAGTGTTCCATTTTGCTGCAAAACTAATTTTGAATTTGCTGTAACTGCATAAAAGTACCAATATATTAAGATATTTTCTTTCCTTAATTACAAGTCTGTTGTCCTCACTGTTACATACAGAGCCTATGATAGAGTATTACAATTTGTAACACAAGCCACTCTTCATTTTCCTGACATGGTCAGTCCACAGTAGGTTTGATAATTCTAAAAATCATTACAGGAGTCTTATTCTGCCTTCATTATTACTATTACTATTATTATAATATTTACAAGATTAGTACACCAGATAGACACCAAAAAACAAAAGAATATTTTGGGTTAATGACAACAAATCAGCCACAAAAGTTCCCCTCTTTAAATAAACAGCAAAACCTCATTATAAAGAAATAGTGTCCACAACCATATTCTATCACAAGGAAATTTGTTGCACTTGCACAATTCTATTTCTCCTCAGTCTTCTTTAAAAAAGGGGTTTTGCTGACATAATCTTGAGAGAAAACTTTTAGGGCAACTTTGTACATGTTTCATTGTGGAAAATTTTTAAATGCGTGTTTTAACTATTACAGGGTGACCAGCAATCTGGCGTTTTGGAATTCAAGGTTTTTTCCCGGTTATCCAGGTCTGAAAATATAAATTTTCCAGGTTCTTTTTTGCACATTACAACATGCTTTTACCTTCTACGGCTTACGCCGTACAGAGAAAGTTATGTAATGCTGCGGGAAAAGCAACGAATTATCAGCAGAAAAGCTACTATTGCAAGGGCCTGGTAGCGAAAAAGTGGATCAATTCAGTTGTTAAATTTAGAAAAGAAATCCTCTAATACGTGGTGTGGGTAAGAGTGTGGCAAGTGTTTCGTGGGTTCTTGATACCGAAATCTCGGTTGACGGCAAAAAGTCTGTCCGTCTGACAGAACAAAGCTAGTGGGTAAACTGTTCAGCCAATTTTCTTGAAAACTGATCATTCTTTATCGATCTGGCGGTGTTGCGGCCCCTTAAATTTGACACCAATATTTTAATTTTGGGGGTACTTTACATGAAGCCTCTGGGACATTTTCAAAATTTTCAAAGAATGGCTTCATTGTTTTTGATTAAATTTTGCGGTTGGATAGGGTGAAGGTCGTTTAAGAGTGTAGTGCAGATCTCATGTTCGTTGAAAACTCTGACTTTCAGAAAATTGCAAAAGTTCTACATTTTTCAACATCTTCCTACAACTACAATTATAAAGATATTTTTCCCTTAATGAAATCTGTTCCTCAAAGATAGATTTTAAATAACGTCATGTACAATTTTTAGAAAATTTGAGTACTTTTTGCGTAATTATGTGTGAAATATAGTCCACTTTTAATTTTGTTTAAACAATTTTTTTCTCAAAGATGGCATCAACAATTTGTATTCAATTTTCACCTCAAATAGCGTATAGGACGTTTAAGAGTGCAGGTCTCATGTCCGTTGAAAATTTTGATTTTGTCTCACTTTGGTTGATTTGCCAGTTTTTTTTCAAAAACTGAAAAACAAAAAAAGTGTGCGTCTTCTTACAAATTCAATTGTGAAGATACAATTTTTTTTTTTCAATACAAGTTTACTTCAAATTAAGTTTTTCGTAAACTCAATAGATTCCTGTCAAAACGAGCTTGAAATTTTGCATTTACAAAAATGTTTAATCACTATTTTCTTAAAAATAGCTTCAAATTTTTAATGAAAATTTCTATTTAGGACGAGGTTTCACACTTCTTTAATGTTATTGAAGTAATATTTCATTTCTACTACTAGGAAATCAAAAAGTTGAGAAATTGTTCAAAAAAATTACTTTGGGCGACAATAAATGACAACTGGCAAGAAGATGGGGTAAGACCGTGAAGCCAGTCCACACCAAGGAAATTAGAAAACTTTACTTCAAGAAGGTCTGTGCCATTCAGTAGCACCTCTAGTTTAAATGAAATATGTTCATCAAAAACAGATTTTCAAAAAAGATTGTGTTGAATTTTTCAAAAATATGAGTATTTTTTGTGTAATTTGGTGACATAGTCGCCCACTCCAAATTTACTGCCCTTCATGAACATAATTTGACAGGTTTTTGGAAGCTATTGCTGTTCTTACAAAAGAAAGTAGATTGATGCAAATTAACTTCAAACCAACAAATTACTTCTTTACTTCAAGAAATTTTGATCACCGATTATTGTTTCATTTGTACATGTTTGAAATTACTGCTGTTCCTGGCTATCGAAATAAACACTGGTATTCACCACAGGCACTTTGTTTGAATTGGTTGGGTTTGGATTATATTTGCACTATTCCGAAAACTTTACATGAAAGAAATATTGAATAAATTGAGTACCAGAAATTTGTACCAACATTTTAACTTTAATTTCATATTATTACCTACGCAGCCTTGGGGAACAATGCAGCGACAGAGAATAGGGTCTACTTGAATTTCCTGGTGGGCAACCCTGTCAAAATCTCCGCATGATCATTTTCTTCGAGCTCCCTGTCAATTCGGACACTGTCACTCTTAATCTCTGTGTAGGCTATAAGGAGAGATAGCTTCAACTGCGCTCTTCTACAAAAGAAGTTAAAATTCCCATTGAATATGATAGACGTAATAACATGGTCGTTTCGAGCGAAAAAATAGCAAAGCGGTATCGCCGATGTCATCAAAGAATAGACGCGACACTAATCGAAACTCATACTTACATGTATTGTAGTAGTGTTAATAAATAATAATAAAAAAAACAACAACTAATAGAACGTCAGCTATCCTGGTGAGACGTTTGTTCCGCAAATATCGCATCCATTCACGTGCAACCATAAGATGCAATGGGGTGCTAGGTACTCTACCCATGTTGCACCTATATAAGCGGCAGTGTTTGAAGTTGTGTTATGTGCGAGTCAAGAACTTCGCAATCCTCAAAAAGACTTGTGACACTTCTCATACATACTTCGATTTTAACACTTGCCATTATCATCTACTGAGCTGAATTGTCAACTTTACTGAATACAATGCTCTAAGTAAATTTGGGCTAAATGTTGAGGGGAAATCTGAAAATTAAAGAAAATCCCGGTTTTCAAATCAAATTCCAGTTTTTTTTCCAGGCTTTTTCAAAGTCCCGGTTTTCAAGGATTCCAGATTCGCTGGCCACCCTGTATTATGATTTTAGAAATTTTATATACTTTCATAAGACAATTATACTTCTTATAAAATTAATAATTGGTGAGAATGTTTATTTTACGATTTATAAAGATGGTATTATTAAGGTTATTACACAATGTTGTTATTAAGGTTTTACTAACTATTTATTGTTGTTTTAATTAGTTGTATTTTGAAACTAATATCGCCTTCTGGCCTCATTGTGAAATTAAATGAGAATGACACTCACCTCAGTTTTATGAACAACCACATAATCTCCTGATTCTGTTGATTTATAGAACACGAGAAATGGGTCAGATTTCCACCACAGCCAATTTTTCTTGTCTAACGACTGGCCATGAAACTCTAACCAAACTTCATCCTTGAGATTCTGAAGTTCTTCAGCCGTTACAATAATGCAGGCAGGCTGATCACCTGACACTCTGATTTGACCTAAAGGTAATTGTACCTGAAACATACCAAATGCTACTGTTTCATCCATTACTTTCACATCTTAATAGTAATTGTGGAATGACGTACTTTGAATATTACACAGTTAACTGGAATCTTGTAATCTTAAACCAATTAAAATTATATAATAAATTTTCAGGTTTGTATTGCTTATAAAAATAATTATACATAAAAAAGCAAAAACTTCTCGCCCAACTCCATTAGATATTTAACATTAGCCAAAGACAGAAACATTTTTTTCCTTTATTGAATTCTTATTCATTGCACTTTTACTTATAAGCTAATAAAGAAATAACAGAATAAGGAAATAAAATAGACACAGAAGAAACACATAAAGAAATAAAATAATAAGGTACAACTCAATATTTTCATACATACATATATATATAAAAAATTGAACTCACTTTACCACTTGCAACAATATTTGCCAATGAGCAAGAGGCAGTTCCAATAAAATCGTGGTCTGCAAGTCTTGTGCTGTTTGAGTCTACATCATACACTTCAAACTTCAAAGGTTGTTGTTCTTCAAAACGATAATGGACATTAAATTTCTTTGCAAAATTTGGTTCGTGATTATTTTGAATGGTTTCGGTACGATGAACTTCTTGCCAACGTTCTTCTCCAAAAGGTTTTATGTACACAACTACCATTGGGTCTGACTTTGACATAACATCTTGATACGGCAGATTCCTGCAACAAATATAAACAAACTTGTGAAAATTATCAAGAAATAAAATACCAATTTCAAAAACTTGAACCAATTTACCTGCACGAAAATGACAATTCCACTTCTGTTGTGCACTGAGCAGCAGTGCCAGGCGTAAAAGTCGACATTGTAAATACTTCAGAACACCGTCGCTTCCCTTACATCAATAATTTTAAACTGAGAAATTGCAACTATTGTAGCTTAGTTCAACGAATTAATCATTGTGCGTTGAAAGTCGATCAAAATACGGAGCGGCAGCGTGTGGATGTGGTATGCCGCCGTAAATTACGTAGTTCACGAGCGCGACCCCTGCCTAGAACTCCATTTGTTCCCGCCCAATGCCGTTTCACCCCGTCATCGCCCGTCACCATCCCCATCCAGATAGTATATTCCCATCCCCACTTCGCTTCTCCGTGACGTGTTGCTTCTCATCATGCAACTCTGAGTCACCCAGGCAACACATACGTCAACTATGGTCAAATTGGAGCAGCAGTTACCCAAGAATTTTCATGCATTGACCAGTACCTACGTCAGAGCAATAAGCCATCGAATGTATAGAAGGAAATTACTGAATTTATTCTAATGCCTGTAAAGACGTTTGGTATATGTGCTCGAATTAGAAAAACTAGAACATTTTGACTCTCTATAATTTTTTGAGCCTATTTTGACATTCATGCATTTTACCTGTACTTATGTCTTAAATAAACTGTTTTCTTAAAACTATTTACATTACTGTAGATGACATTCGAGTAAGCTTGTTACATTATATGTAGTGTCGAGGAGCAGGGGGTACAGTGAACCACAGGGTACTGTGAACCATTGTGTTTATTTTTTGTTGTTGTGGAGAGAAAATGTATTTGACCATGTAGAATGTTTGGCAACACTGCCTGAGTACCCCTCTTGAAGACTGCATATAGCTGCCTACGATACATACTGTTCTATTCGATATTTTGTAACATGAGGTACAAATTCCATGTTTTTACGAAGTACAAAAAAGACCTTACATTTTTTGCATTATGAAAAACTTTTAATTTTTTTAAATCAAGATAATGAATGGTTCTCTACACAGGCGGGATTTCGGATCTTTTATTAGGAGGGACAAAGTGTTACCCCGAATAAGGTAATCAACAGTTGACTTAAACCAAATGACATGACTGAGAAGTTACACTATAACTCTAACATTAAAAATAAGATTTTTGTAAGTTTTCTTTGCCCGCGTCCCACCACCCACACCCTCTACAAGGCGAAGCGTGTTTTTTATTTTAATTTCTTTTACGTCAACTTAACACAATTTTATCTTATTGAAAAAATGTGAAAAATAATAAATAATATTATTAGAAAAACATTTTGACTTTCTCGCTAGCACTTACGCAGTAGAGAGAAAGTTTTGTAATGCAGCGCGAAAAACGCCAAATTTTCGGCAAAAGAACTCTTACTGCCGGGCCCTAATTACAAAGAAGTGAATAAATCCCATTGCTAAAGTTAGAAAAAAATCGTGTAACACGTGGTGGAGCCAAAATTCATGTTTTGTGGGTCATTGATACCGAAAAATCGATTGACGGTAAAACGTCCGTCCATCTGTACTTCCGTCTGTTATACTATGTGAACAACACTAGCACCTAAACCATGCGTAGAATATGATTTTTTTTTTTTCTAATTGAAGAACCCCTGCCGATCTGGCGTAAGTCCAAGCTCTGCGATTTTGGAAAACATTCATTAATTTTTGGGGGTACTTTACATGAAGCGCCTGCCACATATTTAAAATTTTCTCAAAAATGGCTCCAAATTTTTTCTTTAAATTTCTTGTAAGAATAGAGTAAAATACGCTTATAAAGGTGGCATAGGTTCAATTTTCACTGTTAACTCTGAATTTTCGATAATTGCAAAGTTTGAATTTTTTCGGTGGCTTTCTACAATTACAAAATTCAAGACAGATATTTTTCCTTCAAATAAAATTTGTCCTTAATTAGTTCTTTCATTAAGGTCATGTACATTTTTGGAGCTTTTAGTAGTTTTCGCGCAATATTGCGTGCAATATGTGCATGCAATTTAAAAAAAATAGCTAAACAAGCTATTCTCAAAAATGACTCCCAATTTTTTCTTTAAATGTTTGGTAGGGTATTGCTAAATGTACCCTATTCGATGACATAAACACCATATTGCTCTATTCTTTTGTTTTTTCAAAAATTGCAAGAATGTAATTTTTTAACTTGTCTCTCGCATCGATATTTTCATTAGGGATTTGATCACAGTATTATATTTACGAGTAAATGTGCTTTAAATGATGTCATATAAAGTTTCTCGAAAACTCAAAAGTTTTCTTTGAAAACAAGTTCAGAATTCCACATTTTGAGAAACGCTCTAACGCAGTTTTCTCAAAAAGGATTCCAAATTTTTTCTTCAAACTCTTCGTACGGGTAGTGCTAAATGTTCTGTTTAAGATGACATAAAAGTCATTTTGGCTTACCCATTTGTTTTTTCAAAAATTACCCAAATGTAATTTTTTTTAAATATCACTCACGTCTTTAATATGCATATTTCCAGTGATTTGTGTACAATATTGCATTTGTGAGGGGAAGAATTTCAAATGACTTCATGAAGTTTTTCAAAAACATAGAAGATTAAAATTTCGCATTTACGTAACACTAAAACGCTATTTTCTTAAAAAACGGCTCTAAAGTGGTCAACAAAATTTCCTTATAGGACGAATTTTACTTTTCTTTAGTATTCTTAAAGTAATATTTCGGTTCTACCATTAGGAAACTGATTTTTATTTTTTTAAATGTACATTGGACGGCGATAGATTGCAGTTGGCAATAGGATGGGGCAAGATTGTTAAGGTGGCCCAAATCAAAGAAAATAAAAACTAACAAGAGAAAGTCTGTGCCAATCTGTGGCACCACTAATTACGAGTCCTGCGCTGTAGTTAAAAAATAAAAACAATTTTTACTATTTCCCCGTCTTTAAATCACATTGACTTTAAATACACTTTGAAAATGGCTTAAACAGTTATGTGCATTTATTTGAATGTTTATTATAAAGAGTGTTAGAGGATTTTTTTTTCTTAATTTAGCAGCTGATTAATCTACTTTTACTTTCTCGTATACATATGTATATACGGAAGTAATATACGTAATATACAGAAAGTTATGTAATGCTGCGGAAAATCGATTTCGAGATTTCAACGGAAATACACGTTTTGGGGTTCCCTGATGCCGAAAAAGAGTTTTTTTTTTTTTTTCAAAATGTCCGTCCGTCTGTCGTATGTGAACAAATCTAGCACCAAAACCACACGTACGATCTTTTCCAATTTGAAGAAACCCCTGTCCATCTAGTTGAAGCTTTGAAATGTTGAAAAACATTCTTTAAATTTATAGGTACTTTACATGAAGGCCCCCGAACATTTTAAAAATTTTCTCAAAAATGGCTCGAAATTTTTCTTTAAATTTCTTGTAAGAACAGATACACTTATAAAAGTGGCATAGACCCGATTTCCACGGTTAACTTTCAAATTTCGAAAATTACGAAAGTAATTTGAATATAGAGATTTTTCCAGAAATAAAATTTGTTGTCCACAAATATCTCTTTTGTTAAGGTCATGTAGATTTTTTTGAAAATTTTAGTAGTTTTCGTGCAATAGTTCACGCAATATTTGAAATTTAAAAAAATAACAAAAGCATGATTTCCTCATAAACGGCTGCAAATTTTTTCTTAACATTTTTGGTAGGGATAGTACCAAATGCACCCTATCGGATGACATAAACACCCTATTACTATATTCTTTGTTTGTTTGTCTTTTTCAAAAATTACAAAAATTTAATTTTTGTGACTTGTCTCTCACGTCGGAAATATTTACACTAGATGCCATTTCTTCACATTATTAGATTTATGAGTACATATGCTTTAAATAATGTCTAATAAAGTTTCTCGAAAACTCAACAGATTTCTGTAAAAATGGGCTCTAAATTTTCAGAAACGCTCAAACACCATTTTCTAAAAAATGACTCCAAATTTTTAAACTAAAAAAAATGTTTCTTCAAATTTTTCCAATGGATAGTGCTATTTGCACTGTTTAATATGGCGTTAAGTTTGGGTTTGAAAACATTCTTTTGCGATGTCAGGAACACCCAAAGCGCGGATTTATGTTAAAATCTCAAACTAGATTTTTGGCAGCATTACAATACTTTCCTTAGTAACGGTATATGAGAAAGTAAATTTGAAGAGTTTAGTGAACCTCTCCTTCGCAAGTCAGATTCCTGTTTTCTCTCGTGTTTCAGGCGTAGCACGTCACCCACCATCTGTTGATTTAAACATACTTCTTCCATATCTTTTTACATCAAATCATACTTTAATATCTCTTATCGAACCCTCTGTAGTAGATATGATATACTACGTCTGTCGATGACATGAAAGGGGGGTGTAACCATCAAGTTCTGTAGAGCGCCTCAGCGTTAAGATGGATTGATTATTTCGTGTTTACTGGCGTATCAAATGCTAAACTCATTATTTTTGTGAGTGTAGTGCATATTTTTACTTTCTCGCGCCTAAGAAGGAACTTTTTAAGAAGAGAAAGTTATTTAATTTTGCGTGAAAAAAACGCAAAAAAAAACGAAGAAAAAAGCGTGAAAAACCGCCAGAATCCATGATTTATGGGTCTTTGATACCGAAATATCGATTGACGGCAAAACGTGTGTCCGTCTGTGAACAACGTTAGCGGCTGAACCGTTCAGCTGATTTTCTCCAAAATTGCTATTCCCCAATCGATCTAGCTGATGTACGGCCCTTGAATTTGAAAACGATATTTTAATTTTGAGGGTACTTTACATGAAGCCCATGGGATATTCTCAAAAATGTTTAAAAAAATTGCACCATCTATTTTCATTAAATTTTGTTGTTGGATAGTTTCTGAAGGACGTTTAAGATAATGGTGCAGGTCTTATGTCGGTTAAAAATCCTGATTTTTAGAAAATTGAAAAATTCAAAACAATGTTCGGCGGCTCCCTTGAACTAAAATATTAAAGATAGAGATTTTTTCTGTAATAAAATCTGTTTCTTAAAGATAGATTTTGAAATAAGATCATGTAAAATGTTTTGAAAATTTCAGTATTTTTCTCGTAATTTTGAGGGAAATATAGGCAATTCTTAATTTTTGTTTAAACATTTTTTTCTCTAAAACAGCTCCATCGTTTTTCATGAAATATTGTTGGTGGATAGTCTGAAGCTGTCTGAATATCTGAAGATAGTCTGAAGAAGTCTGAATAATATATTTTTTGAAAATTGAAAAAAATCAAACTTTTTCGGCGACTTCCTATTACTACAATTATGAAAAGACATGTTTTTCTTAATGTATAAATAATTAAAATAATAATAAAAAATATTTTCTAATATGTTCATATTGAATTTTACGAAAATATTAATATCTATTTAGTATTTTGGCGACAAAAATAGTCGACCGCTTCCAATTTACTGCACTTCCTAAAACATAAAATGAATAGAGGTGCGTAAAGCTGGAACAACCATGACAGCACACCGGAATGAAAAATGTCAAATGATTTATTTCTATTTAATTGCTAATTATTTTCTACAATTTGGAATTAATTGCCACGTATTTTGGGGCGAAAACTGGTATGAGCTGGCTTGACGCGATCCCAGCACATACATAAGTCAAATTGGTGTCTTAGCTCGACGAAAACCCTCAAATGATTTATTGCCACAATTAGTTTCCACGTGGTTTCGTAACGGAAATGGGTGTGAGCTGTAGCAAGTAATTGCTACAATTTGGAATTAATTGTCACGTAATATCGGGACGAAAACGGATTGGCGGCTGGGTTGACGTGTCAAGCCAGCACACACATACGTTCAATTCGGGTTGTAGCTCGACGGAAACCCTCCAATAATGTATTGTTAATTAATTACTAATTAATTTCCACAATTCGGTATTAATTCCCATGTATTTTCGAGCGAAAACGGGTGTGAGCTGGCTTGACACGTCAAGTCAGCACACACACACACACACACACACACACACACACACACACACACACACACACACACACACACACACACACACACACACACACACAAGTTAAATTTGGGTCGTAAATAACTTGTGTATGCTGACACCCAGCTCATGCCGGTTTTCGCCATAAAAATATATCGCAATTAATTCCAAATTGTGGCAATTAATTAGCAATAAATCGTTTGAGGGTTTCCATCGAGCTATGACCCAAAATTAACTTACATGTGTGCTGACCACCCAGCTCACACCCGTCTTCGCTACGAAAATACATAAAAATGTATTACTAATTGTGTCAATTATTCAGTAATTAATTAGCAATAAATCATTTGAGGGTTTCTGTCGAGCTACGACCCAATTTTAACTTACGTGTGTGCTGGCGTCGCGTCAAGCCAGCTCACTCTTTTGCCCAGAAAATACGTGACAATTAATTCCGAAATGTGGCAATTAATTAGAAATTAAATAACAATAAATCATTTGACGTGTTTCATTCCGGTGTGCTGACGTGGCTGTTCGAGCTTGACCTAATGAATAGTGATGCTAGGCAGTCGGATGCTACGTAAGTTAGAATTGTATAGTATTTCATATTTCTTGGTTCGTTTCTTCTTCGAGCTTTTGTTATAAGTTTTAAAATTAATCTTTTACAAATTATTTAAATCCTATTTTAAATTGCGTCCTTTCATTGAATTAAATGTGAAAATGAGTGGATGATTTTCGTTTTGCTTAATAAGATGTAGAAATAAAAAGTAATGCACGTAAAAACCGAGTAATTTTGAATATAAAAATATTATATTAAATTATTGTATTTTTCTATTTTCATTTTCTTGCTATCGGTATCAACAATGCTAATTGGTTAAATGTGTATCCCAGACAAATTAGCTATCATTGTTGCTTGAAACTCATTGCTGTAAAGCCGCACAGATAACAGAAGGCGACAATGATTGCTGCCTTTTCTTTCGCATTAATATAAAGTAATAGTTTTATTTACGGCTAAAATACGCATAGTGCATCGTTGGTACATTTATGTAGAACGTGAATACACTGAGTTCAACAGCATGTACTTTAACTCTTAGGCCGAGACCCAATAATTCCGTTTGCGATGAATTTCCTAGAAGGTTTTTGTAGATTACTACTCAGAATGTCCGGTGGGGTATGTATTATATCTTTTAATATCATCTCATCCCAAAACAAATTTACTGCGTATTGAATAAAAGAACTAGTGATGCTACAGAATGACACAAATTGATTGATTAGGTTTAAAGGGCGCTTCAACTATTAAGGTTATTGGCGCCCGTGTCAAAGTATTCCTAAAAAAATAAATTAAAGATCTAGTAAAAGTGTTGCAGATGCAACTTACCCGCTAATTTAAAAGCACATACATATCCAAAAAAGGCTTCAATTACGCATAAAATATACAAGCAGATAAGACGAAGAGTTAAGAAACGTAAATCTGGGGTCAGAAAAACAGAAATATTATTGCCTTTATCTGTAAGAGAAAATTATATATTCCGCTTTCTCTACAAAAACAAAAAGCTTTGAGAGCGCGTAATCGTCATCTCCGAGCACCTCTCGTAGATAATTGTCCAGACCATGTCTTCGTCGGGAGCCAACAAATTTCATACAATTCAGGAGGACGTGTTCCATAGAATGAACCGTCCTGCATGAATCACAGGAAGGAGAAGATTCACCTGAGGAAACTGTGAGAAAAGTAGCAGTGTCGGACACGCAGACGGGTTAAAATGACTTCCTCACGCCTAGGAGGTCGGGATGAAGAACGCCTGGAATTAATAGAATCCTTCTTAGTTTATAGGTGGCATTGTGCCATTCTGTTTGCCACACTCTAAAGATGGATCGTTTTTAAAAAGCCTTAACATCAGACGATGGTACAAAAGGAATGTCAACATGAGTCTTCTCCGTCGCCGATTTCGCCGCCGGGTCAGCCAGCTCGTTCCCTATGATTCCCACATGGCCTGGGACCCAACTGAGTACTAGATCATAGAGGCGAGACAGAAGGCGATGAATGATGATTTGAATTGATTCCGTCAGGTAGTCTGACGAACTTCGGGTTTATTTGGCACTAATCTTACCAAAAATTTAAAGAAAAAATTTGGAGCCATTTTTGAGAAAATTTTGTTTTTATTTTTTAAAATTCCAAATATTGCACGCACTATTACACGAAACAACTAATATTTCCAAAAAATCTACATGACCTAATTGAAAGAACTATTTACGCACAACAAATTTCATTTGAATGAAAAATCCCAGTCTTCAATTTTGTAGAAGTCGCTGGAAAAAATTCAAACTTTTGCAATTTTCGAACATTCAGAGTTAATCGTGAAAATCGGATCTACACCACATTTTTAAGTGTATACTACTCTATTCTTACAAGAAATTTAAAGAAAAAATTTTAGCTGTTTTTGAGAAATTATTTTAAATGTCCGGGGGGCTTCATGTAAATAACCCCCAAATTTTAAATACTGTTTTTCAAAATTTCAAAGCTTCAACTAGAGCCAGATGGACAGGCGATTCTTCAATTTGGAGAAGATCGTACGAATGGTTTAGGTGCTAGGAGTGTTCACAGAGGGACGGACAGACAGACAGACAATTAATTTTTATCTGCCGAAAATCCGCCGTTTTTTCGCGCAGTATTACATAACTTTCTCTATACTACGTATATTACTCCGCGTATACGTACGTATACGAGAAAGTAACTAGCGATCCTATAGAATGGCACCGACTTTCTCGAAGTAAAGCCTTTAATTTCCTTGGTATGAACTGGATTTACGGTTTTGCCCCAAATCTCTTGCCCCATCCTCTTCCCAGCTGCCATCTATTCCCGCCCAAATTAAATTGTTTTGACATTTTCTCAATTTTTCGGTTTCCTCATAGTAGAATCGAAATATTACGTTAAGAATATTAAAGAAGAGTGGAACCACATCATAAGTGGCAATTTTCATTACAAAATTTGAAGCCTTATTTAAGAAAATGGCTTTTAAGCGTTACTGTAGCTCTTTTTCATAGAAATATTTTGAATTTTCGAAGAACATAATTTGAAGTCATTTGAATCACATTAATTCACAAAAGAAACAGTGTTTACAAATCGCTGTAAATGAGCATATTAATGGCTTGAGAGATATTTCAATAAATTCTTTTTGTGTAATTAAAAAAATACAGCGAAATTAACTTGATATCATTTTAAACAGCGCAATTAGCACTACTCGTCGGAAAAGTTTGAAGAAAATATTTGGAACCATTTTTGAGAAACTGGCGTTTGCGCATTTCTGAAAATGCGGAATTTTTAGCACATTTTAATAGAAAACCGTTGAGTTTTCGAGAAACATTATCTGACACTATTTAAAGCACATGTGCTCATAAATATAATAACGTAAACAAATTGCCGCTAATGTAAGTATTATCGACGCGAGAGAAGTGGATAAATTACAGTTTTGTAACTTTTGAAAAATAAAAGAATAGAGCAATATGGCGTTTGTGTTATCTTATAGAGTGTATTTAGTACTATCCCAATCAAAAGTTTAAAGAAAAACTTTGGAGCCGTTTTTGAGAAAATCTTGTTTTGAAATTTTTTTAATTTGCAAATATTGCACGCAATATTGCGCAAAAACTAATAAAATTTTCAAAAAAATGTGGATGACCTTAATGAAAGAACAAATTATGGTTAACAAATTTCATTTGAAGGAAAAATCTCTATCTTCAATTTTAGACTTGTTGGAAAACGCCAAAAAATTCAATCTTATGAAATTTTCGAAAATTCAGAGTAAACCGTGAAAATTGAACCTATGCAACCTTTATCCGTGTATTTTCCTGTATTCTTACAAGAAATTTAAGGAAAAATTTGGAGCCATTTTAGAGAAAAGTTTGAAAATGTCTGGAAGGCTTCATGTAAAGTACCCCCAAATTTTAAAGAATGTTTTTCAAAATTTCAATGCTTCAACTATGGACAGGGGTTTCTTCAATTGGGATAAAATTCCACGCATGGTTTAGGCGCTAGCGGTGTTCCCAGACTGACTAACGGACAGATGGACAGACGGACCGACGGACGTTTTGAAAACAATTTATGCAATGCTGCAGACGTTTTGAACACAAGTTATGTAATTTCGAGATTTCAACGGAAATACACGTTTTGGGGTCTTTTTCTTTCTTCAAAACGTCTGTCCGTCTGTGAACACTAGTAGCGCATATACAATGAGTTTTTCAAATTGAGGAAACCCCTGTCAATCTGGCTCTAGTTGAAGCTTGGAAATTTTGAAAAAGATTTTTTAAAATTTGAGAGAACTTTACATCAAGCCCCCGGACATTTTCAAAATTTTCTCAAAAACGGCTCCAAATTTTTTCTTTAAATCCTTCTAAGAATAGTGTGAAATACACGCATGAAGGTGGCATAGGTTCCATTTTCACGGTTAACTAAGAATTTTCGAAAATTGCAAAAGTTTGAATTGCTTTCTACGTCTTCCTACGAGCACAAAATTGAAGATAGAGATTTTCTTTCAAATGAAATTTGTTGTCCTAAATTAGTTCTTTCATTAAGGTCATGTACATTTTTTGGAGCTTTTAGTAGTTTTCGCGCAATACTTCCTGCAATTTGTGCAATTTTAAAAAATAACAAAAACAAGATTTACTCGGAAATGGCTCCAAATTTTTTCTTTAAGCTTTTGGTAGGGATAATGCTAAATGTTAATATTAGATGATAAAAACGCCATTTTGCCCTATTCTTTTGTTTTCACAAAAATTATAAAAATGTAATTTTTGGGGGCTAGCCTCTCGCGTCGTTAATATTTACATTACCGACAATTTGTTCACATTATTTCATTAATAATTTTACGTTCTTTAAGTAATGAGAAATAAAATGTATCAAAAACTCAAATTTTCTATGAAATCGACTTCAAAATTCTGCATTTTCATAAACGCTCAAACACAATTTTCTCTAAAATACCTCCAAGTTGTTTCTTCAAACTTTTCGTACAGACAGTGCTAATTGCATTGTTTCGAAAACTTAAAATTAATTTAGGTATATTATTTTGTTGTTGTTCTTCATATTTATTTATTTATTTATTTATTTAACGTCAAAAAACAGTTAAAACTGCTTATGACGTGCAGAGAAGTGAATTATGTGCACATTTTCAAAATTCTGTGATACCTACACTAAGTCATATACTACTTGAATTTTGAATGGAAACAAACCGCTCCCATGTAATAAAATCTATTTTCAAGGATAAATAAGCAATAAATTTTGGGCTCTTATCCATGATGTCCTTCGTCAAGGAATAAGACTTCCTGCCGCGACAACATGGAAACGATAATTTGAATAACTATATTTCCCCCTGAATTCTAGAAGACGTGCACAGATAATAAAGTTACATTTATGTCCAGAAGCAAAACAAGGGGTCATCTCAGCATTTGTTGAATGGATCAGGGAAACTGGACGAAAAACCTGCTCGAGATGGGGGTCATTGACCCAGAAGCTGCGATACACTACTTGTTACATATTGTTTAGAATTATACAGTCCAATGGTAAATAATACATTAAATATCAAAAATTACACCAATATATTTTTTTAAATATCTCACATGCCTTAAATATGCATATTTCCAGCAATTTGGAAAAACGATTGCATTAGTAAGTGAAGAGCTTCAAATAACTTCCAATACGTTTTTCGAAAACTACTGTTTTCTGTGTGCATCAAATTTCGCATTTATAATAAACGCCATTCTTGTAAAAATGGCTCCAAATTTACCAACGAAAATTTACATATTGGACGATGTTTTACTCTTCTATTATATTCTTAAAGTAATTTTTCGATTCTTCCATTAAGAAACCGAAAAATTGAGCAAAGATGAAAAAGTGATGTTTGGGCGACGATAGATGGTAGCTGAGGAGAGGATGGAGCACGACCAAAAAGCTAGATCCGGCCAAAAAAATTAGGAAACTTGTACGAGAAAGTCTGTGCCATTCTGTAGCACCATTAGTTTATATTATGTAATGCAGTTAGGGAACTGCAAAGGAAAAGAAAATTATTGTCTTGGAGTTGTTTAATGATTTTTAACGCTATCATTAAGGAACAAAGATCTAGTATTGCCTGGCCGGCATAATGATGAAGTTGATATTTGACTGCGACTTCACTTGAGATTGCAGTGTCCCAGGTCCCTTGGTCATTCTTTGTTCAGTTGGCGTAAACATGGACGTAGTTGTTATATTTGTTTATAAGTTCATTGAATTTGAGATCCCAGAATTCTTTTTTTGTTTACGTTCTTGTCAACGAGGAATTTTGTACTCTCTTTTCTTTTCAGTTTTGATGCACTCAATACTTAGTTCCTCAAGAATTCTCTTAATTATTGCGTATATCGGGGGGGGGGGGTTCTACACATGATATTTTAAGGAAAATAATATGAATTGTAGAATTGTTTGAAGTAGCTGCTTTGAGGGCATATTTAATACTTAGATGATCTCTGCGGAGAAATAAGGTAGATTCACCCGATTCAATAAGGATGCTGCCAATTGGACTGGTGTGAAAACAGTCCGTACATATTCTTTGCCCATGGTTGTGTACAGCTTCTAATTTTTTAAGGACATTTTTGTTTGCTGAACTGTATATTATGGACCCATAATCTATTTTCGATCAAACTAGTTCTTTATTTGTTATCAATAGTAATTGTCTATTTGCACCCCACTTCTTGTGAGATAAGCATTTCAATATGTTGAGTCTCCTTTTACCATCAATGATTGTGTTTAAAATGTGTTTATTGCATGAAAGTTTGGCAGTGCATTCTCAGGATTTTAGTGCTAGTTACGTATCTTAGGTTTTGATTACCTTGTTTGAGAAGAGATAGGTTATCTTGCTTATGTTTGGAAAATAATATGCACTCAGTTTTCAGAACTGAACCTTGTGGGTCTCCATTTTCTATACTTTTAGTTTCAGATACGCACCCATTCGTTCTCACTTGCATGGCCAAAGAGTTCCGTAAAATGTTTAATGAAATTAAACATGTTATCTCTGATAGCAATATCCTGCAGTTTGGAAAGCACACGATTCATTCAGACCATGTCATTAGCCTTTTCGATATCTAAATTAACGGTTAGTACATGGTGTTTATCGGAAAATGCTTCTTGAATGAAGGTATCAAATATTATAAGATGGGAGGTCGTTGAATGGTTTGGTCGAAACCCAAATTGATTATTGGAAATTATTCCCATTAAGTCCAGATACCATCCGAGTCTAAGGTTGAAGAGTTTTTCCAATATTTTGCACACATTGCAAGTAAGAGATATGGGTCTGTAGTTACCACTTTTTGTTCGGTCCTTTCCAGGTTTTGGAATGGGAAAATAATGACTTCTTTCCATATTTTAGGGAAGGTTTACTCCGTCCATATGATATTGTATATTTTGAGAAGAGTTGTTTTCTTCTTCAGTTGGGAGCTTCTAGAGGAGTATATTCGGTATATTATCAGGTGCAGGAGCAAAGTTTTTAGAGGTTTCTAATGTACCGCACAGTTCATTCTGTAATTCTTATACCACATGTTTTTAAATGAAATCTGTTATAAAAAAGATATTTAAATAAGGTCATATACTACAATTTCTTCGTGTAATTTTTCCTTGATACAACGGCAATTTATAATTCCTTTTTCTCAAGAACGGCTCCAAAGTTTCTTAATTTTTCCCTCGAATAGGGCAAAGAACTATTAAAAATGGCGCCCGTCTCATTTGCGTAAATGAATTTTCGATAATTGCAAAAATTACGATTTATGGAAGAAAGGTTACCTTCCCCCTATCTTGTACAATAATTGGTTCTTTTATTAATTACATACCTCTCGCTAGTTTGGCCTTTGGCAGCAGAAGATAAACAAATTGACTATTAAATTTAGAAAATTGGTAGTAATATCAATGAAGATCACTCATCAGGAATAAAACTCTTTCCTTTAAATAAATAAGATTTGAGAGGAGAAGGTTATGGAGGGAAGAAGAATTGTTTTGGTAATTTGCGTTTTTGTCGATTACAGCGGGGATTATATTTACCTAGTTGAAAATGAAGTGCAGATGGAATATTATTATTTTTGCGATTGAAGTTTGCTAAAATAATCACATAAAAGTTTTGAATTGGAAGAATACCTAACCCAGGATGAATTTGTGTGCTAGAAATAAACCAAGGAGCTTTAATTATAGTTCTAACATAGTTTATATTCTGAACAGCTTGTATTTTATTAATATTTGTGTTTGATGCTGATCCCAAAATTGTACAGACATACGATTTTATACCTGCACCAGGCGCGGCTCGTCATTAAAGGCTTTAAGGCGGTGCCTCTCCTAGAGAAATCGTCCCCTAAAA